>MPNW01000033.1:90968-139126 GCA_011800805.1 Hirudo medicinalis
AAAAAAGGTCTGGTGGATCAATTTCGCGCCAACTGAGTGGAAATAGCTATAAACCTCATTATCAGTAGACAATTCTTCAATCTTGATAGCTTGGAGCGAGGCAAATTTAAATTCTAGCCTTTGTATAATTGCTAGTCATTTTTAGTTTAGTGCTTCTTAATTCCTTGTCACTTGGTTATATGTTAATTTTAATGCTGTTCGTCATTGACATTCTAAAGAATGAAGACCCAGTCATTCAAGACCCGCAAGCACATCTCGACCTCCCGAGCAGGCTGGAGATGGACCCCCAAAAGGAAGAATTACGTTATCCTCTAGGAGGGGAGATGTTGCCCGCTGGGCATGGACTATCTGCTAGGCCACAAGATAGGAGCGGCATCTCCTTGTTTTCGTACTTAACTTAACATTAATTTATAGTGGTTTAAAGAGATTGATGTCTGTGTGATAAACCTTAGCAAGAAGTTAAGATAATGCTGAAATAGTGTGTTGTGGCGTGTTAACAAGCTTTGACGAGTTACGATTTCTCTAGTCTTTCTACAACTGCGTTCCTTAACAAATTAAACGTTTTAATATGATTAAATATAAATAAAACCTACTTATTATAATTATCACCCTAACCTGAAACAGTGAATGTAGTACTTGAATGTAAGTAATAATTATTCCTAAAATTAATTCTGGTTAAGAAGGATTATGTAATTAACCTTTCTCACGTCGAAGAAACCTTAAATACCTGCAATACTTTCGAAGATGTCGAGCAAGCCACGCATGAAAGCACAATTATGGCACTAGCAATGACCGCAGCTGTCATCAGGAGCAGTATTAATCTCATGGCCTGTGACATCTAAACCTACGAGCCATAAGCAATTTGTGGTTGTAATTTATTTGTATGTTACCTGTACATCAACTGTTATTTTTATATTTATTAAGTATTGTTAAGGAATTTATCAACGTTTTTGTTATAATAACCAGGTTCAGCCACCTGCCAAATTAAATGACTGTCATAACCAATCAATAATTTTGGCAGACGCTCGAATGACGAATTATCTGAAAGAGTCATGAGACTGATATTACTGCGTTATGTCAAAGATTGTCCAACAGAACAATTTCAAGAAAGACAGCTAAGATGTAAGCTTATTCTGCTTCGTTCTTTAGTTTGGTTTGCTGGTACTTTGAACGCAAAAAATGTAAATCTATAAACATTTTAGTTCACTGATTTCTATTAAACCACTTTCAGAACTAAAGAAACTTTTAAGAGTTGTCTTGCAGTAACATGAAAATCGTCTGTCAAAAGATGAATAAATGTTTCTCGGATCGTATCCAAACAAATTTTGATGCATTAAATCGTTATAACCCGTCTTTAATCTGTAAAATAGATGCGTTCAGAAGTGCAAGGATCGATATTGCTTGACCCTGATGCCCAGAGAGTTATAGACCAATAGAAAGCTTTCATGTCTCGCACAAACATCATAAATACAATTTTTAATTTTGTAAAAAAATATTTAAATAAAATATTATGGAAGCAAAATATTAAAACTAAGCAGTTTATTCAAAATATGTTTAGAAATAATGTGACTTTTAAAATCGAAATTGTGGCTGCTAAGCAACCGTACAACCTACTCATCTAAACTGTTTTTATCTATTATCAAATCATGTTGAAAATTAAGCAAAAAGGTTAAGCGCTTAAAGCTGGCGTAGTTGTCAATTCTGTTCAATTGATTTTTAGATTTCTCTTAATTGGATGTCGTCCACTTCAACTCGTGAAACTATTATGAAATAATAATTCACAAAACTGAACTTTATTTTCATTAGAACCGAAATTGATCTTGTCTCGGGATGACTTGACCAGAATTAAAAACCACTTAGAACCGGCAAAAGAAGAGAAACGGGAAATGATAAGGAGAGCCAACGAAGAAAGAAAACGCTTACACGAAATGTCAGTGAGCCAAGTGAAATCATGGACCAACACAGTTCTCGTAAGCACGACTTAGAGATATTGTGAAATATTTTTAGGAAACAATTTATGAACTGTTTCTTGTCTAAGGGTCAAAGACAGGCCAACCTTGAAGCAAGAAAGCTCAAGGAGGAAAGAGAAGAGCAGGAGAGGCAAAAACTTGATCAGGAGGAAGCAAAAATTCAGGCAGAAAAAAGAACACAGGCAATTGAGAAGGCCAAGATGCAGCAATATTTTCAGACAGAGAAAATAAGGAAATTTCATGTATTTATATTGCATTATTATTTCTATGCACTGGTGTGATTTTTTATTTTTATTACCAATTTCTAAAGATTTACTTATATGCATTATATAATAATAACAACAATAAAAATAAATATAAATATAATAATAATAGCAATATACATTCGCATACTAACCTTTGCAAACTAATTTGTTTGTTGGCAGAGTGCTCTGATGCTAAATGAAACACTGCATGAGAGGCAGAAGCAGATAGAATACAAGGAAGAGTTGAGGCAGGCCCAACTGTGTCGGGAAAAGGGTGAAGTTTTGGAATATATCTGGGGCCCAGAAGATGAGGAAAAATCTATGGAACAACTGAGGAGAAAGAAAGAAGTTTCAGATTTTCAGAAAGTTCAGTAAGTGTCTCTACTCTCTGACAATGCTTGAAATCACATTTAGATGCAGAAGATGCAGTATTTGAGAGCACTCATAGAATAAAAAAAATATAATTCATAATTATATAAAAGACAATATTATTCAGTACTTGAATACATAATATAACTTGATTACAAAAATATTCAGTACTTGTTTATTAATGTAGAATTGAAAAGAAACAAAGTGAAAAGGAACGTGAAAAAGAGGAGCTGAAGAAAGAAGAAGAGGAACTCAGAAAAAATTTGATTGATTTCAAGCTAGAACAAGAGAAGGCACAAGAAATGAAAATAAACAAAATTGCACTTGAGAGGGAAAACTATGCAAAATGTGTAGAGCAGAGGAAACGTTTTGAAGAAGAAGAAACAAAAAGGCGAGAGGTAACTTTAAGCCATGGATCCTTTAATTTTAATGAATCTCATGATTTTTCGATTCTCATCTAAAGAAAGAGAATGAAGCCTGTAGAGAATTTTCCATAAAGAAAAGAAACTTTTCCAAAATGGTTGCCCAAAGAGAAATCCAGGTGCTCAAGTGAGTCAAGTCCAATTCAGGTTTGAAAGAAAAGCAAAAGTAAAGGCCATTTTAATTTTTATTTCTCCAGGCAAAAACAAGAACAACTTGAAAAAATGGCTGAAAACTCTTTTTGGTTTGGAGATCATCAAAAAGCACATGAAGATGACAGAGTGCAAAGATATTTGGATGAAGAGGAGGAAAAATATGCAATGAAGTTGCAGGAGGAAGAAGATAAGAAAATGAAGAATAGAGAATCTTTGAGAAAGCACTACCTGGAACATGTAACATTAACTTTTTTTAAATTCTATTAAAATAAGTATTCAACAGATTACAATTGCATGTAGGAAGAAATAAAACAGAAGATAAAGGAAGCTCAAATAAAGGAGGAAGCTGAATATATAGAAACTGAGACCAGAGCTACTGCTGAGCAGATGAGAAAGGATGAGGCAAACAGGATGCAAAAACTCTTAGAAGCCAAACAAGTCACTTACCACCAGCAGAAACAAATTGTTGGTATACTAGAGAAATAGCACGACATTTTGATCTTTTAAATTCATATCAGAGTGTGGTTCTGAAATGATGACCGCAAATTATATCGAAAGTTAATCAATTCATTTTTCTTTATTTTACGGTGAGCGATTTGCTTGCTTTCTTGAAGGCTAACAGAATCGTTGTGCGCCTCTAACGCCCATGTAGCAGACGTTGGTTGATTCATTGTCTGCCTTATGGCTCCTGCAAATAGCGCCGTATAAACACCGCTATTATCATTTTTCAGCTGATTTTTAGATAAATCACTTAAATCACGCAGGCCGAGAAAAAGACACAAAAACAACATGAAGAGAAAGAGCTGATGGAGGAAGAGCTTATGAGAAAGTACCTCACTGAAAAAGAGGACCAGCTTTTCGCAAAATACAGTTCTGGTGTCATCAAACAACTGGAACAACAAGGAAGGAACACCTACATATTAAAAAGGATGGTCGGCAGAGAAATATCGATCGACGCCGCCTCGGATCGTTAGAATATTTTTCTGTGTCGATAAAAGACAATCAATAAATATTATTAGACCTTTTTATCGAATTGCATAGGGAGAATTCACTTGAGTAAAAAATCATGAGTGTCTGCACAAGTTCGTCGAATGAAAATGCTAAACGTGTTCGTGAAATTATTTTTAATATTTTTGCGGAATAGAAATAAAAACATGGAATTGAATGTCGTCGATCAATGTGCACAGAATATGAAAATGTTCGAGGAATGCCAAGCAAAACGCCAGTTGGAGCACGGATGGAGCTGTTTGTTCATAAAACGGAGTCCTCCAGGTGGGTATCACAATCAAGCGAGTTTGTCGAGGTCACTTCAAGCATAACAGATTTCCTGTCAATGGTTCCCAAACTCGATATTTTTGAGCATCGGACCGCGTTATCGCTCAATTTGCTCAGAGCACGACTGGATTCCTGCTCGCTTGGGGAGCGTGATTTGTGGGCATTTGAGCTGTTTATGTAAGGCTTTTTTGAGCGAGCACGTTTGTACTTTCCAAAGAAACCATTACTCGCATGACCTCTAAAGATTTTTGTCTCTTCACCATCTTCTCTGTCGACCAGGGCTTGCCTTTGATGGTCGTTTTCGAAGTAATGGCACTCGTCGTTGCAATGTTCCGCCTGCCGCTGAGTTGTGTCGAAGGCTGAACTGGATTTGCTCGCATCTTCTTCGTCCAATGGGCTATAAAACGAGCTAGAGTTGTCGGCCCTAAACCTGGAATGGCTTTGAGAAATTGTTGACTCTGTGGAATTGGCGACTTTTTTTCTGAGGGCACAATATAGCATCGAGAGAATCATAATGACAATGAGAGAAACGACCAGGAAACAGATGAGCAGAATACCTCCCACACTTTGGCACTCTAAACTGGACGGCTGACGAAATATGTTCTCGTTTATTTTATCAGTAGGAGAAGCACAACGGTAGCCATAAAAGTCGGCATCCACCAATCCTGAATGAAGTAACCACTGGTTTGTTTCGAGTGCTGAACAAGTACAAGCGAACGGATTTCCCGACAAATCCAGAGACTTAAGGTTGGAGAAGCTTTCAAAGCATTCCTTTGAGACGTGAGCAAATTGGTTGTGAGAAAGATCCAAAGTTTCCAGAGAAAGCGTAGCTCCGAGTGATTTGAATTCGTGGCAATCTCTGATTCGATTTCCGTCGGCATTCAGCGTGACGAGTTCGAAGCTGTTTGAAACAAGTCCACACGGTACGTTCTCCAAGCCGTTCTCACCGATGTCTAAAATTTTCAGAGCCGACTTCAAGATCGTTACGTTTTGCAACTGATCTTTACTCTCGCTGAATTTATTTCCTCTTAGGTAGAGTTCTTCCAAGTGGCTGAGGTGGCTCAGAGCTGTGTGATGGATGTGCGTAAGGCCCGATTCGCGTAAATTCAAAACTCGAAGAGAAGACAAACCGTTGAAGGCTCCGTGCTTGAGACGGATTAAGTGTTTACACCCTTCAAGGTTTAGGATCGTCAGTGATGACAGATACCTGAAAGAATTTTGTTCGATTTCTTCGATCGGATTGTTACTAAGGTCTAACTGGACTAGATTGCTGAGTACCTCGAACATGTTGTTACCAACTGAGACCAAATTATTGAATCGTAAATCAAGGTATTCCAGAGCAGGAAAAACGGTTTCTCTAAAAGTTACTGAATTTTCTGTGTCAGACAATCTATTGTAGGAAAGGTCCAAATGCCTTAGATGTTTCAATGGGAAGCCTTGCAGGAACTGACATTCTGACCCACGTAGCAGGAGAGCAGGTTGTTTCTGAGGGAAAGTTTTCTCAAGGAATTCAAACCTTGGAGGGCATGTGCAGGAATGGACATGAGATTGCAACTTTCCAAGAATAAGTCGTTCAGGTGATGGAGAGAGCAGAGCAATCTTTCTGGCAGTTTGTTGCGGAAGGCCATGAAGTTGCCATCCAGGTTAAGAACTCTGAGTTTCGAAGCGTTGAACTGGTGAAAAACGTCGTGCACCACTTTTATTCCAGTGAGGTTTCCGACGAATATTCTTTCCGCTCTGAAAACCTCGACGTCGCTGTTATTCAAACCGTGGAAAATGTTCACAATTGCTTCACTGCTTATTTTTGCTCCCGACAGATCCAATTCGATGATGTTCTTCAGTCGTTCAAAGGAGTCGCTGTGGATGAATTCGATGGCGGAGCCAGATAAATCCAAGTGTTTGAAGTTGCGAAGAGCATGCAGAGGAGAAAGCGCGACGTCGTCTGTCGCGTTCTTGATGTAAGAATTCTGGAGTATCAATTCTTCCAAGGCGGTCATATTGGATAAAAACGATGGCAAATTCCCCGATTCTTCAACGTTCAGTGTCCTACTCAAATCCAGGTGTTTTAGGCTGATTGCAAGGGAATGCGATCTTAGAGCGGTCATGGCGGATTCGTCGTGGACGAGGAGAGGGTTGTCGGAGAGCGTCAATCTTTCCAGTTGCGGATTGTTGTCCAGCAAACCTTCCACCAGATAAGTCAATTTATTTCCATCCAGATGAAGAAATCTGAGACTTCCAAACTTGTGAAAAGAGTTTGATTTGAGCATGGCGGATGTGATGTTGTTTCGACGAAGGCTGAGTTCTGTCAGGACAAACTGCTCGTGCGTGTCATTGAGGACTTTGTCAAAGTCGAGTGCTGTCAACCGGTTGTCATCCAAAACAAGAGTCTTGACGAATGGTGAGAATTTGACGATCTTCGTCAGACCCTCGTTAGAACAATGGACTATTTGTTTCTGCCGATTGCACCTGCAGTTCTTTATGCAGGCAAACTGATGGTGTTGGCGCATTCCCAGCGAGGAACAAATCAGAAATATCCAGAAAATAAAATACTTGAATGTAAGAACCATTGTTTCACTCGAAGTTGTACCATCAAATCTCTACAACAGTTGAAACCTTGCTCATCAAATGCGACGGAGTAATTTTGAAAAAAACAAAAAACAATACAAACCAACTGAAAGGCCTTACTATAAACTTCAATCGTAAACAATTCTTACCTCACTCGACTTTAGAGTACGAAGTTCGCTCGGAAACACATGTCTACAATTAATACTCCAAAAATAGTTAGGCGGCTAATTGGCCCTTTTGAGCAGCAGCAGGTTCTTGATTAGTCACGACCCACAGTTACAGAACTTGTCCAAACTCGCTTCTCCAATCGGAGTGAGCAGCTAAAGTCACGTATCGGAAAGACTGGAATGACAACTTCATTAAGTTAATGAGCGGACGTCGACTGTTAATACCAGAGGATATATTGTCGGGTCTTAATGTGCCTCAGTTCGACTGAAGCGCACGATGGAAATGAAGGCCTTCCTGCTAGAGCAAGATTGTATTCAAGCTGTGCACCCGACGTGCAATCCTGCTTTGTTTGCATCCAACACCGTGAGCACACCGTCCGTGGTATAGGTAGCGTCCGTGTTGACTGAAGAGTGCGAATCGAGGAGGGATTCAAATGCTGTTGGAAGATCCTTAATAGGAACAATGCAAATGATTTCGATTGACCAGGTGTTGTGGTCATCTCAGTGACAAGTCCTGAGTCAATCGCCAAGCAGACGTCGATTTGCTTGTTTGTGGGAAGGAGGTAACAATGATTGGCGATGACGTAATCAGGAGGAAGAAACCGCACAAGCGGGACTTAATAGAAAAAAGAACAATTCCGAGCGAATCCCGGCTGCGTTTTGTTTGCTCCTCAAACACAAACACGAACCTTCACCGACATTGCACGTGTGCGGCATGTTTGTTCAGGCCCAATCAGAGAAAGGATCTTGTTTACATCGTGCCCTCCTAACCTTCGCGACCTTTTCAAAGTCGTCCCGAGCCTGATCGTTTTTAATGCTGAGTTATTAGAAGGATTAAATTGCAAGACTTTACAAGTATTTACCAATTGCAGGACGCCATCAATTAGCGTACAAATGTTAGACCATGTGATCTCACGTCTTCATATTTTTAATTACATCCATTACAAAATCGAGTACGATTGTCGTTATTTTTTCAGTCGATATTTCTTATTAATTCCGTGACAATTCGAAACTATCGATCCGAGTAATAATCTCCATCGATAAATCCGCTTTCGGATGGCGTTTTCAGGTCATGAAATGAGACCTGCAGAAAGGAATCCTATCGAATACAAGTATTATCGTTGGCTGTTCTCCTTCGTATTTCCCCATATTTACACAACGACATTCTAAATGATATTTTTAGAATTGGTCGACCAATTAGGCATTAATTTACGATTTGAAATAATTAATCCGCAGAACTAATTAACGTCTTACCAGAAATAATTATCTTATTTATGAGTTATAAAATTATATGCTCATTAAAACATAAAAGCTGTCGGCGGAAGAGAAAAGAATATTTAGCCGCCTGATTGATGGTGATGTTTACAAAGTTTGTCCACTTTCACCTTCCTTCTGCAGGCAACCGAGGCACCAGAAATAAATTCGTTACCGGGAAATTGTGAACCGGTTTGAAGGACTGACATTTAAAGGTCCCTCTGCTTCTGCTCATATCCTGCTAATATCAGTCCTCTTTGGTGTTCAACTTGCATGGACTGAGTTCAATGAGTTCATAAATAAATTATTATTGTCACGATGATGATTATTATTATTATTATTGTTATTATTATTGCTGTTATTATTGTTGTTGTTATTACTTCTATAATTGATCCTTTTTTTGCTTTGATTAACTCAATTATTCAAAACATGGCAAATAATTTAAAACTCAAATTTCCAAAACATGAACTCAACGTTGAATAACTTGTACTGGTCTCAAAACATTTCGTACAATAAACACTGAGAGTTATGAGTTTATACAATTTATCCAATAGAATTTATTCAAGTACTTTAAAGTCATTTCATCGTAAAAATTTCATTACCTCCTAAAACCGTTTGTAATGTTGCAATGTATCTGCTAAACTCACTTTGGGTGATTGAACCCATTCGGAAGCAGACATACGTCAGGAAGTGCAAAGTTGTGGCTGAGACACACGTGAAACATCCTGAAGTTACTTCAGTGCATATTTGTATGGTCTTTGGAACAAAGTAATTTGCTTTTAATGCAATTTTATTACATTAACTAGTGAATTTTTTGAACAAATAGTAACAATTTGAAACAATCAACTCGATTTCATGTCTTACTAAATACAAAACCGGCATGGACGTCAGTGGATGTTAATGTCTTTATTTATTTAGTCTTTTAAATATTAAAGTTTTGCTGAAAATTCAAACTGCAGTGAAAAGCGTTCACACAAACTCGTCTATGGATGTATGGATACAAAGATGGATACACTCAACTAATCTTGTATGAGCTGACTTAGCGTCTAATAGCTGGTTCTTATAGAAATGAATTAATCACTATTACACCACAAATAGGTGGGTGGTCGACGAAATTGTAGAAACATGATTCGACACCACAACTCTGTACTGTCCTTCATCATCGCACGTGACATTCTTCAAGATTAACAACAAAACATTTCCATGAAGTTTTTTCGTTATCACGTTTCCTCGTTTTGTGCTTATTTCGTCCTCGTCTTTGAACCTGACGAAGAAACTGAAGTTGACATGACATGACATGGCATGACATAATATGACATAACATAATATGACATTAATTTATAATGGTTTAAGAGACTAATGTCTGTGTGATAAACCACTCCTTGACATAAAATAAAGCACAACTAACTTAACTAATTGTTATAGATTAAGTTGATAATACTTTAAGTAACTAAATGTGCTTTCACAAAAAAAGATAAACTCAAATTTGATTTTTTTTAAAATTAATTTCGTCGGTTTGTTTATTCGTCAGAGATGGTGATTTCATCAAAAACTGACCATGTAACGGAGACCACACGCTCGTCTGCCATGTAAACACATCTGAGAGTTGCATCCTCACCAGTTCTGCATTCAATGCTTTCACTCAGGCATTCCTTGAAGGACATTTTCTGAGCATCTGTCGGTGGTTGAAACGAACTCAAATTGTGGTTTGTGAACTTCATGACAGGAAGAGTTTGTTTGAAATCATCCGATGCATTCTTGTTAAGTTGTCATGGCAACTGATTGTAATCACGGAGCTAATAATTCAGCTTGAAATGTTGTCATAAACAAATCAAAAATCTATAAACAAGAGAGCGAATCAAGTTAGCGTATTAAATATTTAGGACGTGGACATTTATGTGCATCATCAGCTTAAGCAGAAGGCGATATTTCCTTGCGGCTAATACCTTCCATAAATCTTAAGCGGAAAGGATTAGGGCTGACCACATGTCCCAAATAATTGTAAGATTCGCTAGAACATCCTGCTAATACTGAAACTCCTCTCAATAAACAGCTTGATTGTATTTTCTTAGAAACGCATTACAATTATTTCTGCAACTGATGGCAATCCAAGTGCACCACCATTTCAGTTATTTACCTCCCATAATAATGCAGCTTTGTTTATTTAGACACAGGTAGGGTAATTGTGGAAGGATTTTTTGATTAAAAGGTAATCACACAAAACACCTTTGTTGGGTCATCAACAATCACCGACAATCATCGACAATCATCGACAATCACCGACAATCATCGACAATCACCGACAATCATTGACAATCATCGACAATCATTAACAATCATCGACAATCATCAACAATCACCAACAACCATGATAATCATCGACAATCATTGACAATCATCGACAATCACCAAAAATCATCGTCAATCATCGACAATCATCGACAATCATTGACAATCATTGACAATCATTGACAATCATCGACAATCATCGACAATCATCAACAATCATCAAAAATCATTGCGAACTAAACGAGATCAGACTCTGCATGATTGATGCTCGCTTCTCACAAGGTGCATACAGATTAACTGGATTCAAATGCATTGCCGTGTCACTTTTACTTTTCAATTGACGCACGGATGGATGGATGGATGACAATAAGCAAAATTACGTAGAAGACATATCGATGAATAAGTGGAGGCTGACAGAAGACTAAAAAGAATGATAAAAGAGAGAAGTGAAATCGTCCATATTAATGCCCTCTTCAACCCAATGGGATGTACCTACCAGAATGAAATGAACCCTCACGGTACTGTGAACCTTCGGGTGGGTCCTCTGGAGGCTGCGGGCTTCCACTCCCCCTTGGTGGGCTACTCGGTCTATCTGAAGCTGAAATGAGAATATCGATCTATTGAAGATAATAAAAATTCGATATATTGAAACGTGGCCTTCCGCGTGCAACCATTTAACCATCATCGACCTTTTGACAGCATCATCACATCGCCCTTGCAATGTCATTGACGAGTTGACATTTGAAACTCAGATAATCAAAAACATCCGAAGATTAAAATGATTCGCCACCTGCCTCCGCCATTTCCGTGAAATAATTAATTTTTCTTCGCAAATGAAAGGAAAATCCTCTTTTCTTAGAAATATTTGACATCACGCGGATTGCTTGCACGCGTTTGGTCTCGGTGCTGTAAGCAGGCGATTATGCGAACAGGATTATTATATTATAAGATTATAATATACAATTACGTTTCTAATTCAAACCAAAACGTCCTTCAACCTTTCACAAGTTCTACTCGCTTTCAAAGTGTCTCAACGAGATTCGAACTCGATCGTTTAAGCTCGTCCATTTTTTTTATTTTAATTTGTGAATTATAACTCCTATTTATTTGTTGTTAATGATGTGAATTAACGTTAAATTATAACAAACTAATTTATGTATTTCCATTACCTCGGCTGTCAGAGTTCTTCTGTGAGACAGCAGACGAAGAGGAATCCTGGCTGCTTCTAAAAATAACGCCTTGGTTAATAATCCAGGTGGTTCCAATTAGCATGCAATTCGTTCCAATGAAGTCAATAATTTGGATGTTATTAAAAAAACTATCGATCGATTCGTACATGTTACTGAGAAACATGATAATTCTACGGAAACGAAGATAGATCATCATCGTCGTCGTCATCGTCATCGTCATCGTCATCATCATCATCATCATGCTTTAACTGAACAATCCTCACCTCCTTGATTGATCTGCACTCCTTCCATATTTCTTACTCGGGAACTCTATTTTCGTAACAATTAATAAAGATTTATGACCAAAAAAAATAATGAAAATAAATGAGAGAAATAGAAATAAACAAATGCACAAATAAACAAAAGTTAAGGAAGCAAACCTTGGACACTTAATTCTCCAATAGTAGAAGAGGATCCAAGCTTATTGGAGGCTGTGCACACGTATTGACCTTCATCTTGAGGGACGACGTTGCTTATTTCCAACGTGGCAACTCCAGCCCTACTCCAGAGTGTGTATTTTCCACTCGACCAATCCAGCTCTTCGTTATCGTGTGACCTTTAAATAACGGATTCAATGGGCGGGGCGGTGACCCAAAGGTCATGAACATGGAGAAGGATTTAAAAAGTTAACCGAAGTTAACCGATGTCAATTAAATCGTATTTAATTTTTGATTTAACTCCGGACATCATTAAAAAACACCACCAAAATTTTAGCAGAAGAGCAGTTGAAAACATTCTATAACGTATTTAACGTGAAAGAATTTTTCAAACATTTCGGTTGGTTTGAGATCAAACTGAAAGCATCCACATGATAAAAATAGCTTTCCATTTCAATAGATCCACAGGATAACTCCCTAGGCTAATATCTTAACTAATATTTAGTTATTATCTTAATTAATATTTAATGTAATTAGGCTAATATCTAACTTCATTTAAATTGCAAGACATTAAAAAACAGTCGAGAATAAAGACCAAATAAGATAAAACAACTCACCACTTGAAAGATGAATCTGGTCTTCCGTGGAACTTACATTTAAACCTGGCTGTGCCTCCCGCGTACACCTCGGTGTTTGAAAGCTCCTCAATAACCTCTGGGGAAAGGTCAGGAAGTTCTATGAAAGAGTGAAGATAAAGGGGATTGAATGACTGAATGGGCGGTGGACTTTCAACTCAACAACCCACCCATTTTGATCTCTCTGTCCAGAGCTACTCCGCATCTTGTCATTTTCAGGAACATGGAGCCCTCGTAAGATAGACGTCCTACGGGCAGTTTGTCCTTCGTGAATTTCTGAAGAACGAAGGCAAGCATCTCGATCAGGAATTAAAATTATGGAGTCGTTATTAAAATAGTCGCCTCATATAATTATAATTATAACGATTTCTGATGAAATTTATTTTTTTTTATTACAAACTGCTCAAAACTACGAAAGCAATGATTTTATAAAAACTTTGAGAGTAATTTGATTTAGTATTTATTTAACAAATGAAGTTCAAACAAACCTGTTGAGTGAGGTTGTTGAGGGTCATGAGATGTTTTGATGGAAGGGGAGTGTCAGACAGCTTGGATTCTGCCTCGCCCTAAGAAATATATATAATAAATAAATTTCAGTTTATTGAAACATACCAACTCTAAAAACAATTAATAGTGAAATAGTTTATCAATTCACAATCAATTCGCAGCTAATGTCATGACTCGTGTATCTAAATAAATGAGAGATGGTGCATTACATTGAGCCATGGATGAGACAGTGCTTCAGTTATTGTCATCCTTTGATCAGGCATTTTGTTGAGGCACTTTCTGATCCAACTTTGTGCGTAGTTGGAGATTGCAATCCACAATTCGTCTGCAAAGTCAATTTCTGACGGTCCTGTGATGTTCTCCATTTGTTCTTTCTCAGATTTGCCTGGGAATGCTTGAGTTCCTGATAATCTGATGTCCACAAATGAAATCCAATTCATTGTGGTTTACATTAGGCGAGTTAAAATGTAAAAATAATCTTACATCGTATAAGCAAGTATGCCAAGGTTCCAGATGTCCGTGTAATAAGAAACTGCCGAGGTGGTCAGAAATTCAGGCGGGCAGTGTTCGATCGTTGGAAGAAGAACTCTCACGCACCTCGAAGGATCGAGTCGTTGAGAGGAGGAGAAGTTTGACAGTTTCAATTGATCGGAGTTGGATGCTTTGAAAAATATTGTCTCCGCCTGCAAAAGGTCGAATAGTTGTTGAAATAAAGAACATTTTGAAATATTACAATACTAACCCTAATATCCACATTAACAACATTGTGCTTGTGCATGTGACAGACTGCCTGACATATTTGCCTCATGTATTTGATGCAATTAATTTCCGAATGAAGAGGCTTCGAATGAGAGACCATTTTACTAAGGAGGTCGCATCCGGAAATTCTAAAAAAAAAAAAAAGAAACCACAAGACTCCCATTAAGCAACTTAAAACTTTGGACATATTGACAAGTTGTTGGAAGGGATTGTAAAGATGTAAACAAGGATCCACGTAAAGTACTCACAGCTCGAATACGTAGGCCACTTCACCGTCCAATTCGTAAGCATCGTAGAGTCTGAGAATGTTTGGGTGGTTGAGATCACTGAGGATTTCAATTTCTTGTCTGATCATCATCTTCTCGACACAGTGCACTTGACGAACCTCACCAACCAACTTCTGTTGGTCTCCTTTTCTACTGCTCGATGCATAACTCCGTGAGCTCCTCTGGGCAATCAAATACTGGGTTAACGTCTGCTAACCTACGCTGTAACAACGCCTATCAACTTATTGCAACGCTGAATCTTACCTGGAAATCTCCTCGCAGACGGAATATTTTTTATGGAAAGAGATTTCATTCTTTAAACTCTTTGGGTTCAGCTTGTGATCGCCTGCCAGAGCATTCTCCATTGAAGCTTAAGAAAGAATTAGTCAGTTAAGATAGATTTATTTTCAAATGAAAATTTAAACCGAATTAATATACATTTTTTGCATACCAAGCTTGTCGTAGTCTATTTCGGCGTTTCCAGTGATCGTCACGGGCCTTGTTGGCGATCCTTCTTGGCCAATCCCGTAAATATTTTTGGCTCTTATTCGGAACTGATAGGTAGCGTTTGTCTTCAAATTGGAAATTTTAAGCGTATTGAAAACCGTAGAATTGCATAGGCTCCACTTGTTTCCAGTCTTTTTGTCGTTTTTTTCCACCAGGTACTCGATGATTGGCGACCCACCATCATCCTCACAGGGCTTCCAACTGAGGACGCATGAATTATCCGTGATGTCAGTCACCTGAGGTTCTCCAGGAGGTGGTGATGGGCGATCTAGAACAAACGAATTTTCTCCATTATAAATTTTTAACTAAAGGTAAGATGATCTCACCCGTGACGTAAACAAAGAATGTGGCTTCATCTGATCCAATGTAATTTTTCGCTTTTATTTGGTAAAGGCCCACGTCGGCTCTGGTGCAGTTAGCAATCGTCAAAGTGGCACTGAGTTCATCTTGTTCAAATGAGATTCTATCAGAGCTTAAAATGGTGGCTCCCTCTCTCATCCATAACACTTCAGGGGTTGGTCTTCCATTCAGAGGAACTCTGACCTTCACAGTCGAGTCCTTGGCAAACTGAAGCCCCTCAATCGTTTTTTCTGTCAATCTCAATCTCGCTGAGCCTGGAAATTAAAATTTGGTTTGATTCAAAGTTTCTGGGCTCTTGGTGGGGGAATGCGCTTTAAAAGATGTTACTGTGTATGGTTAGAAAAGCCCTGGTAGAACATGTGCCCAAACTGTTGGAAGCTCTGCATTCGACCTCTCCACAGTCAGCGTCATTGATGTTGTTAATGATCAGGTGTGAAGAACCACTCTCTGAGTGCTTCATGCTGTGCTTGTGGCCATCAAAAATCTCACAGAAGTTCTTAAACCTACATGAAATAGTCAATAATAATATTAATAATAATGATGATGATAACGATGACGACAATGACAATAATAATAATAATGATAACGGCGATAATGTTCGATTGACTGATGGTTTGAGATCGTTTTAGTCGGAAAATACAACAACATATAACAAGTAAGCCTAACCATCTAACTTTTGGAGCTGGACTCCCGATGACGAGACACTCGAAGTGAGCTCTTTCTCCTTCTTTCGCCAAAACATCTTTCAGTTTCTTCTTGAATCTTGCAGGCTGCTCATCTTCACAAATGATATTGAATATGCAAAATCACATTTGCATGTGATTTCGTGATTATGAGTAATCTAATAAACCAACCTTCCGAGTTGAAGTAATACGGAGCCGAAGAATCAGACGGTAGACTACTTCCGAAAGCATTCTCAGCATAAATTCTGAACTGATATTCGACACCTTCTTGAAGATTCTGAAGCAGGAATGGCGGATTTTGTGCGACGCATTTTGTCACTTTCAACTTGTTGGCACTTATGACTTCCTTTCTCTCCACTATGTAGTGAAGAATGGATGAATAGTGGCATTCCTCGCCGATGTTTTCTTTATTGTTTTCAATATTTGCCACCTCCCAATCCAACCACCTCTTGTCGCTCGACTTGCTTCCGATTATATACGGGGTCGAAGGTTTTCTGGGCACATCTTGAAAGATAAAAAACACACTGAGTCTAAAAATATCAACTAAATGTCACAAAATAATGAACAACTAACCTCCTAATTGATCGGTATTGATCCTGATTGGTTCGCTCAGTTCTCTCGAAGGTCCAATTCCAAACCGATTCTCTGCACTGACCCTCAGAAAATAGCCTTTCCCCAGGGACATGTTTCCCAACTCGCATTCGTACACGTCGGGTGGGAGTTTGGCGAGGAATGTCCACTCATCGGATCCTTCGTCTCTCTTCTCGATGACATAACCTAGTAAATTGTTGACGACAGAATTTCTTGGAGGCGTCCATGAGATATTAATGTTCGATCGGTTAATGATAGCGGTTGTTAGGGAGGCAGGTGCACAAGGGACGTCTGAAGAAGGAAAGACAATTTAGATATATTAATTTCATATTCTTAATATCAAACACTCAATCCACATTACCAGTTGTTTGAATTCCTTCTTCGTTGTCGAAGTTTGTAGTTCCATTTGGAATATTCAAAGAGCTTGACTCACTTTTAAAGTCGATAAAATCAGAATCAGTAAATGAATCCACGTCACACTGTAATTCCAAATCTCCTCCTTTTTCGATTTTGAACTTTTCAGGCAGTTTTTTAATGAACCACGGCTTACATCCCATATTCTTCGAATTACTGCAGTACAAGGCAAATGGTTTTCCTTCAAAAAGCTCCAATTTGAATGGAAGCTTTTGCACGAACCATGGCCTTGCGCTTTCTGAGACTAAATAATGATTCCAATTTAGAAATTTACATTTAGAATATTAACATTTAACAATCTTACAATCGGAATGAAGCAGGAAATTTGGAACAGCTTGACAGAATGGACCGAGACCGCACGTATTTTCGGCTGCAATTCTAAACGACGAGGACCTGCCGAGCAGCAGGGTAGGTACTTTAACTTGAAGAGAATCACCGGGGGCGGAACAACAAAAAACCCAGGAGTTGCTGGAACTGTCGCATCTTTCGATCATGTACCTCAACACTTTATCACCACCGTCGTCTTTTGGAGGTGACCAGTTTAACAGAATTATAGCCTCGTCATCGGGACTTAAGGCGAACTTTGGACTCTCAGGAGCACCGGGTTTATCTTTAACAATTACGTAAATTCTATGGTATGGCATATTTACTACTACTAATACTACTAGTATTAACAATAACAATAACAATAACAATAATAATAATAAAACAAGTTGTAGTTAATTAATAGATTTAAATTTAAAAAAGTGTTTAAAAACCTTTAACGACAATGTAGACTTTACAACTGCACACTCCAAACTCGTCCTCCAAATAAACCGCGTACGTTCCTCCGTGAACAAATCTGTCAACATTCTTCAACACCAAAGAAGTTATTCCGTCAGACAGCTCGAATCCTTCAATGTTTTCCATGACGCTTCCATCGGATTCATTCATTTTCTTCCACGTGACTTTGTGGTTCCCGGTCGACTCGGATTTATAAGGAATACTGATTGTTGCTGACGATCCAGCGAAAACCGTGAATTCCATCTCTGCAGTCGAAAACGCATGCATAACCGATAAAAAAAGTTGATAAATGACTCGATAATAAATTAATGATTAATCTAAATAGGCTAAAAACCTTATTAGCGAAAATACTTAAAAGAAAATTATGTTACATCATTTGGAGAAGGAAAGCTTATTGAAAGGCAAAACGCTCCCTCGAAAACTAACTATCGATAAACAAGATGCTGGCAAGCTGAAAAATTCCATTCGAGGCAAAGCATATATTCATTTGTTGGCTGCAAGTTATTTCTAGAAACAAACACAACTTTCCAACGGGAGTCATTGAACAGGTTCAGATGTAACAGTTGCTTCCGATGGTAGGGATTTTATCATTAGCGAATATATAAATTTAATTCTATTTAGGCATATATTTGTCACGATTTTATTGTAAATTTGAATAAAAACTACCTGTGCAAGTTTTTCCATTTGTCCAGGTGATCTCATCGGCAGTTTCCAACAGTTGGACGTCAGGTGAACGTTGCTCATTCGGTAATTTAACAAGTTGCCTCCTGTTTTCATCGACTGAATTTAGAAACAAACTTGAAGAATCCATTTCTTCAATGCGCAGTTTTATTAATTCGTCTTCCAAGTTTAATTTTATTTGAGGGACAACGGTTTGCTGCTCCTCTTCGGGACTGAGAGCCCTGTAAGTTTTCTCCAAGCGAACCTCTTTAGTTTTGCAAATATCGTCGGAAATAATCGTGACATTTTCATGTTCTGACTTGGGTTGAGATATTTTTAGATTTTCCCTATTTTCACTTAAGCTTTTGTCTTGGTCGTTTTCGTCTGTTGTCTGTTTAAACTCTATTACTTGATTGATTTCAACAAATGAATCAATATTTTCCTTTGTCTTTTCATCGGTTCCTTCACTTGAAATAATGTTTTTCTCATCTTCATTTTTATTATTTGTTTCAAGTAACTTTTCTGACTCCTGAACGGGAAGAATTTTCTGAGTTTCAGTTTCTTTACGATCTGATTCCTCCTTAACCGAACCTTTAATGTCAATAGTAACGTTCTCCAACACTAAATTCTCTTGCTGAAAAGCATCCCACTTTGTTTCATCAGTTAAGGATACTTCGACAAACTGGCTTTCCTTTGTTTGGCCCTGAGATTCCTCTTCCTTAAATTTTAATCCATCATTAAGAGTTGGATCTGTTTCTATGGATGGGATCTCATTAGGAACCGATGCTGATATTTCTGCTTTGTTTTCCATTACAAGCACTTCAGGTGAACTTTCCAAGAACCTTTCATCTGATGATGCCTGTTGCATGTCAACTTCATCATGTTCCTCAAACAGGTTGTCAGGTTGTGGATTTGGAATGTCTCTTTCTGGTTCATTCACTTCATTTATCATAGGATTTATTAAGCTTGTGCTTATTTCTGCGACAGTATCTGGGACAAACTCTAAATCTGCGATGACTTCTTTAATGGAATTCTCTGAAAATAAGTTTTCATCAGCATGGCATTCCCCCTTCATATCAGCAGAATTCTGATCTTGAAAAGTGCCTGATTTCGATTCTTCAGATGTCAATTTGACTACGTGTATTGGCTTTTCATCTTGAGAAGTTGTGGTGGATATCTCATTAATCTGCACAGAAGGACACACCTGTAGTTCTTTTGCAGTATCTGATTCCCTAAATTCTACAGAATCATTTGTAATCTCTTTGTAGTCATCAAGATCTATTTTTCTTTCACTTGCTTCTTCGCGTGTATCGCCACAAAGAGGCAATCCTTCTTTGGCTTCTCCGGATTGAAGGGTCTCAGGCACAATTTCTATTTGTGTAGATTGCAATTCTAAATCTTGTACGATCTGCTTTTCAACTGATTTATTGCTTTGCTGAGCTGGGACCTCGTCCCTACGTAATTCATGTACGTTCTCGATATCCAATCCGATTTGCATTTTATCGGGACTGCCGGTTAGACTCACCAATTTTACCAGTCTGACATCTTCAGAGGCACATACCATCTGCGTTGCCTCAATTACTGTTTGTTGGCAATCTGCTATTGACATATTAACCGTTCTTGCTTCATTCAAATCTTCGTTAATTTTTCCAATGCCTGGATTTGTGTCCTCTAATTCTATCTTTTCTTCGCTTTGATTTTCTTGTTGAACTGAATGAATGACGGACATTGTGACTTCAGAAAGCTCAGAATTGGTTGAAGTGTTTTCATTGATATCACTTGCCACAGATTCAAGCAAGTCATCCGATTTCTGTTCACCCTGACCAATTAAAGCTGTGGCATTAGCGGATCCAAGGTTTTCAAATTCTTCCTTTATCTGCTGTTTGTCGTCTTTAACGAGGTCTGATGTGGACTCTTTCGAATTGTCGATAACCTCTGGCATGACATCAGGAACGTCAACATTGTTTAATTTTTCGGTTGTGGGGCTTGGTTCGTTAATTTCTGAATGAGAATGAGGCATTTCTAAAGATATTGTTTGCTTATCTGCACTTGTGGAGGTCATCAAAACATCTTGACTCACGATTACTTCTTCAGAGGAAACCATTTTAAGTTCAACATCTTTTGGTACTTTTTCGGTACCAATTGTTTCCCCTTGTAATAAGCCTTCCGATGTCTGCAATTTTTCTTCGATTTGGTTTTCTTCCTCTTCATGATTTGCTTTCATGTCTTTTGTTCTTTCCATCTCTTCATCCTCGGAAGATCTTTCATGCGATGATGTTTCCTTACTTTGATCTGTTTCTTCAGACGGCTGCATTTGCTGAACTTTATTATTTGATTCGAAGTCATCCGATTGTTTCACCGTGTTTTCATCTTCAGATTGAGCGTCTTTTGCAAACTCTTTCTTTTCCTCTTCAGATGGCACTAAACCTTCCTTTGTATCGAAAGATGATTTATCCTCCAAGGCCGACACTTCCAAAGTAACCTCAGGAACGAATTCCAATTCCAAAGATTCATCTTCAGTTGGCGAAATTTTGTCCGCTGTAATTAGAGATGCTTTTTCTTCATCTGGTTTACTGTCATCCATTTTATCTTCAGAAATGAGCCGATGATCAGCAGCATTTTGTTCACTGCTTTCACGTGTCAACTTTGTAGTCACCAATGCTGGTGCCTCAGACTCTGATTGTTCAGGGACGATGTTTTCTTCTGAAAAGTCTCCGATGTTTTTTACTGATGATTCAAATGTCTCGTTGCTTTTATCCTCATCATTGGATTGGTCTTTGAAAGTAATTTCCTCCTTATCTTCTTCGGGATCAGCTTGCCTGCCTCTGATATTTGCTAACTGCCCATCTTCGTGAACGAGTTCCAGTTTGTTCGATGTTGTATCTTTGGTTTCGTCTAAGACTTTTGCTTGTTGTTCCAAAGTCAGGGTTGTTCCAAAATCCTCTGGATTCGCTTCTTGAGCCTGTTGAGTTTGTTCAACAATATTTTCTTCATCCTCTTTATGTTCTACACATTCACAAGAAGATGATTTCTCTTCTGCTGATATAACATGTATTCCATCCATATTGCTCTTCATTTCTTCTGAGTCCTTGGTGGGTATTTGATCTGAAAGAGATTTATTCAAAAGAGAAGCAAGCGCCGCCTCTTCCGCTACGTCTGAGTCTTTCGCCTCTGAAGATGATACTTCTAATTCAACGTTACCCTTAGTAATCTGCTTTTCAGTGCTAATATGTTCAGATACATCAATTGGTTTTTCGTCACTAGAAATTGTGGACGGCTTTAATTCTTTTTGATACGAAGACAAGAGTGGTTCATCTGTAAATATTACGTTGTCTGGCTTCTGTGATTGATCGATTTCAATTGACATTCTTTCTTGTTTGACATCACTAGATAATTCGATAGATGATGATGGTGTTTCTATATTACCATCGGGAGAACTACTACCCACTTGTTCTACAATAGCTTCCTTCATTTCATCGAACTTCTCCATCAGATATTCTGCTGTTTCAACTACTCCGACTGATTCTAAAACTTGTTCATTCATTTCGGGAGCCTCAACATATATAGTTTTTGCAGATGTTTCTTTATCATCTTCTAATGATATTGATGCAGTATCAATATTTATCTGTTGATCGACAGACTCCTCCTTATTCACCGTGGATGATTCGACAGTTGTCTCCTTATCCTCATTTTCTATTGGTAAAGACACGTGTTTCAAATCTTTAAAGTTATCATCTTCTGCGCTAGTGTCAGTTGAGATGATTGCTGGTTCCTCATCGGTGTTATTGATTTCAATCACTGATTTGTTTTCAGAATGTGTTCCCGTCACAAATTCTAAGCCATTCAAATTAGTTTCATTAGGTGGACATCCAATTTCGACTGGTGAAAGGAATTCCTCCTTTACGACAACAGCATCGAGTTTACAAATACTTATTTCACAAGATGATTCTTGAGGCACCACTGATAATAATTGTCCTTCTTCCTGTGAAATTATCGCCTGTTTGTCAGATATTGGCTTGAATTCAAATTCGACTATTTGTCCTGTATTGGTTGTTACAGATAGATTAGAATCTATTGTTGTCGACGTAATTGTTTGACTTCTTTCATCGAGTGGATGTCCATCAACAACCTCCACTTCATCAACAGTCGAGTATACATCGCCTGATATCTGTGTTTCAGTTTCTTCAATCACATGGTCAAGTTCTGTAATTGTGAATTTATCTTCACTAGGTTTCATTTCTTCTGAGGTAATATTCAATTCCTCTAATAGTTCCTGGTCTCTGTGGTCGGTAATGCTGGTAGGTTCCTGCAATTGTTCACTTATTGTGCTTTCTTTTGATCCTAACGAGTTTAATTTCTGCTCATCAACAATGTTGTCACTAACTTTCATAATATTTGAATGAACATCGTTAGTTTCTGCTTCAGGAACTGTTTCCTCTTCCAACAACACCTGTTCTTGTTGGGTGATGACAAAACTCAATTTCTTATCCACAGCTTCTTCACCAACTGATGCTTGTACCTGCTCAAATTCTCCCTTTTCCACTAAACCTTCATCTTCTTCAGAAATAGACGGCTCTACAAGTTTAGTTTCTTCTGTATTACCTTCACTTGGTTTCACATGAACGACTTCGACTTCTTCAGGATTAGTCACTTCCACTTTTACGTAAGAGAAAGCAGCAGATTCAATTGCCACATCATCCTCTTTGTCGTCCAATTCAGGTGGTGGTTCATTAATTATTTGTTTTTCAACCGGTTCATAATAATCACACGAAGCTAGGACTTCATTTTTCACATCAATCTCCACTTTTGCTTCGTCGATGTCAATCAACGTTTTAATCATTTTATCTGGATCATTCCCGGAGTTATCCATGTCCAACGCAGTATCAGAGATTAATACTTCACTAATAATTTCTCTGGAACTTATTGTCAATACATGGTCTGGTACAACTGCTTTTTGTGATTCTAAAGTAACTTTTTCTCCATTGAAGTGTTCCCGTTGGACGATGACAGAGCTCATCCTTTCCTCATCTTTAGCAGCTTGTTCTTTATCTTTAACCGATTTTTCTTCGTCTGCAGAACTTTTAGTTTCTTCAGAAATACACGGCTCCACAAATTTATTTTCTTCTAAGTGGTTTGTGTCCACTTTTGCGTTACCAATGGCATTTATATTTTCCTCCTCGTTTAGTACTTCTACTTTTAGGTCAGAAAGAGACTCTGATTCCAGCGCAACCTCATCCTTGTTGACATCGTCGTGTTTAACGTCAATTCCTTCTACTTGTTCTTGATCTTTGTTGTTTTCTCCCTCTTCTTTCATTATATTTTCAGTGTCATGCTTGAACACTAAGGGAGATGTATTTGGAAAGTTTGTATTTTTCTCAAGACTCAAAGTTTGTCTTTCCTCTGCGTTCGATTCTTCATCATCTTCAATCTTTTGTTGTTCACTGTCATCTTTTTCTGCCAAGTCCAATTTGATTTCAAAGGTTTTGGTTTTATCAAATAATAAAATATTCGGGTCTTGATCAGACCCAACAATTTCTATTTCATTAGCAAGCACTTTTTCGACACCTTTAAGGATGTGTGATTCTTTTATTGGCGACTGAGTGTCATTTTCCTCGCATGTGGTTTTTTGAACATCAATAACTGATGTTGACTTTGTTTCTTTGAAGGCTTCAGGGGCTTCATTTAAAATTACCTTTTTACTTTGGTCATGCATGGTTAGCTGTTCATCATCTAAGCTTTTCACATCCTTAAAATGTATCTTATTCTCTGTTTCATCTTTAATCACTTCATCTAAAAATTGTTCAATAATTTCACTACTGACCCCCTGAATAACCAGCTCTTTCTCAACCGATTCGTAATAATCGCTGGAAGTTAACGATTCTTCGAGTGCATAACTTTGCACAACATTCTTGACGTCTTCGTCGACGTTTTCCAACAGAATTGGATTTGGTGCTTCTCCTCTCACATTTAACCCGCTATCACCACCGGAGTACAATACTTCAGCAAATGTTTCTCCAGTGCTTTTTGTCAGCAATTCCACATCTGGCTCAACTCTTTGTGACTCCAATGGTTTCGACTCTGTTTCAGTCAGTACATTTAGCTCTATATTTTCCGATGAACTAACTTCTTGCTCGTTGGCAGATGGAGATGTAATGGCCAGTGATGTCTGGCTTTCGGCATTTTCACTCTTCTTTTCTTGTGTTGGAGATTTATCCGGATCCATAATTATTCTTGTTTCATCCGACTCTGAATTTACGTCCGTCAGTGTTCCATTCTGAGTTTCGTAAGGTAACGTTTTGACAATTTCATGCCCTTCTCTCATATCATCGGTTGTTGCTTGGCATATGATAATTTCATTTTCTTGACCATCTTTAATATCGACTGATTTGTGCCTGAGGTCTTGTTCTGTTGCATCTAATTTTATTTTTTCATCAACCGTATTTGAAGAAATCTTTTCAAAGGTTGAATACTCGTCATCTTTTATCAAAACATGGCCCTCGTCGACAATGTTCTGTTTTTCTTTGGATATTTCTTCAATCGATTCGATCATCTTCGTGCTTTCCTGCTTATCTTCCTTAAGGTTTCTCGTTTTCTCACCTTCAAGATCAGCTCCTAGGTTCGATGGCTCTTCTCCTCCTTTTTCTGGAGATGTTTGCTCATCTGTGCCGCTAATAGAATTATTTACTTGCTCGATAAGTTCGTTTTCTTCATGTTTCTCGCCTCCATTTAAAATATTTGATGAAATATTTGGTATTGTTTCCTCGCTATGTTCATCAACAGTTGCATCGATAACCGTCTCTCCAAATTCTCCATTCGTCTCCTTATTTGGTGCTTCTGAAGTTATGACGATTGATTGATTTTCTCCTTTCTCTATATCAATGGATGGAGTCAGCTGCGTCTCCTTATCCTCTTCAGTTTCAGATTGCAAGATTTCCACTTTCGGAGTTCCAACTTCTGCAGTCAAGCAGTTTTCTGAGGTTATTGTTTGCTCCCCCTCATTTCTTAGATTTTCGTCTTTATGTTTTGCGAATTTAACGAATGTTAATAATTCATCGGTTGCTTCTCTTAAGACTTGAGAGGCTAATTCGAGCGCGTAGTTTTGAGTGTCATTCTGAGTGATTTCCTCGTTAATGTAAGGAATGTTCTTCAACCCATTATAACCAAATTCTTTCGCCTTATTGTCTATGTCGCTTTCAATAGAATTTTCAGCCATTTTGAATGCAAAATCTTCCATGTTGATTATTTCTTTTATAACACCATCCAATACATCCGATATCAATTTATTTAAGTAGCTGTAACCTTCATCTGTAATTTCATGCTGACTCAGTTCTTGAGCAACTTCCTCAGTTGTACTTGTAGCATTTTCTCCAGAAAGTTTTATTGATGCAATTTCAATTTCATTGCTTTTGACTAGTTTGTCAAAACGTTTTGTTTCTTCTATTAATGCTTTCTCTCCAGGCAGACTTTTAATAATTTCTTCATTCTTTTGCCAGTTTTTCATATCAGTATGTTTGTCAGGTGTAAACTCTTTTTCGTCTCCTTCGTCGTGATCAATCATTTGTTCCTCTGTTTTATCGACAACATTCGTGTTTTCAGGTTTGGGATGCAATGCTTGTGCTACTTTTCCACCTTCCAAAGCAACTAAATTTGTTTCTATTGTTGAAATGACTTCCATGATGATTGAATCCACAGCAGTTTCGATTAGTTCAGTGATTTTACATTCTTCCAACTGCTTGCGTGCACATTTGTTTTCTTTGCCAACCACTTCGGGCACCATTAATTTTTCTTTCGATGAAGATGCCTCTTCGCTAGCTGACGTTTCCATCCTCACTTGGGAATTATCATACGATGTATTGTCGATATGTGGATCCTTTGTCTGATAATCTAATGCCTTCTCTGAAATCAGTCCTTCCTTATCTTCGTCAGACTGTGCTACTTGCTTAATCTCAGGATCAATATCTCTATTAATTTGTATTTCATCGAATTTTGTTACTTCAAATTCAATGGGAGGAACAGTTTGGTCACACACCATTTTCTCTGATTTACTTACTGCTTTCCCTTCATCAGATTCTTCAGACACTAAGTTTGGCACATCTTCTGATGGAGACAGATCTTTGGTAACGTCTTTAATGTCAACATCATCATGCAATGTATTTGCTCCGTCAATGCGTTCTTGAAGGACGACTTCCTGTTTAACAACTTCAATCGTATCCGGATCTGATTTAATCTTTCGCAATCCGTTTAATTCTTTTCCATCATTGGCAGGGAAAGAGATTGGTTCTTCTGTGTCAATAATCTTTTCGGTGGCGTCTTCCCCAATTTTTGTTTCAAAAAATTCTTCGGCCTTCTCAATTGGAGATGACTGAGGAATGTTAGCGACAGTTTCAAAGTTATCTTCATTCTCAAATGCAATTTCTGCTTTGGTGAAAATCTCAACGATTTTTATATCATTATCCAACACATTTTCTTTAACATTTTCATCCTTTTCGAAAGTTGTTTCATCCCTCAAATTGAATGTATTTTCCAATATAACTTCACTTTCTTTGGATTCGGATAATGGTAAACGTTTTGATACTACTTCACCAGATGCTTTGGTGCTTTCAAATTCATCTTCATTTGATTTTCTAACAAGAGAGGATAATAACTCAATCTTTTCTTTGGTCTTTTCATTTTCATTTTCATTAGCATCATCTCCTGCTGAAGGATTTTCTTGAACTTCGAGTATTTGTTCCACCTTGGAAGTTTGTTCTTGTGAGTTTACTTCTTCACTTCTATCCGGTGCAGTTCGCTCTTCACTTTCTTTGAATTGTGAGGAAAGCAGTATATTTTCACAATTCAGTTCATCTTTAGAGCTTTCTGCTTCTGGTGCATCTTCATACAACATCTGAGGAATCTGAGGTTCCGGGGTTTTAACTACAAATTCGTTGTCAACTTTTCCAGTTGGTGCTTCAGCCTCATCATGACTCTTGATTAGATCTTCATGTCTCTCATTTAAAAGTGTTTCCTCTTCAGCCTCACACGTTCGCAAATTTTCTTTTTCCTCCGTTGCAACTTTCTGAATTTCATTGATTTCCTCCACCGATGGTTTTATTTCAGCCTCCTCACTTCTTTCAAGTGTCTCCACATTTCCAAGATTTTCATTCACCACATTGTCACTGCTGACATTATCCGTGGTCATTACCAATTTTTCGAGTTCAGATTCTTTTTCAGTGTCGGTTGAGAATTCTTCTCCGTTATGTCCTTGTTTTTCATCATCATCCATAGCATCTGAAATCGTTATTTCTATTTCTTGACAAACACACTCAAGTTTGCCATCGAGCTCATCAGCATCAGTGATAATTATCTCGGAGCAGCTTGTTTGGAGATATTCAATTTCTTTAGTTACTTCCATATACATGGTGAATTCAATTTCATCTTTCGCATAACAGGTTGTCACCAATGCATCTTTGGAATCGTAACCAGTCTCCGCCCCTGCATCATCTCCTAAGTCTAATTTGTCTTGCATTGACGCATTCTTTATCTCTGAGATGTTCTGACCTTCATCGCTTTGCTGCATATCAGTTCCTTGTACGCAGAATTCAGTGGCATTTCCATCGCCTAAAGTGGCATCATTTGTATTTGATTCCTCCTTGTTATCGAATGGTGTAAGATTAGTTTCTATAGCACATTCTACATCAACAAATTTTTCCTCCCCATTGGTGACATTTGACGCAGAGATTGAACTCTCTTTCGACTTGTCCAAACCCTCCTCAATAGAGTCGATTGCTTTGATATCTTTGTTAGTCTCTGATTCAATAGGCTGGCTATCGACTGTTAGAGGTACATCAGATTTCTCCATAACAAGTAGTTGATCCTGAATTTCATTAGAGATCAATGTCGTAATTTCTTCCTTTTGCATGTTTGCTGTTTCAATAGTATCCCTTATTATGGATGAAAATTCCTGCATTTTGCCTTCTATTTCTACGATCGGTTCTTCTGATTTTGGTTCTTCACCCAAAGCATCATTGACAGATTCCGGTACTTCAAGGCCTGGCATTTCGCGAACTTCAGTTTCTGGGTTTTCGCCAACTAATTTTGACTCTGACTCCATTGTTTCTGAATTCATAATCACCTCAATATTCATAGCTGGCATCCATTTTATATTCTTCTCGCCTTCCTCTATACTTTCCCTTTCTATTAAATCATTTCCAGAAGTTTCTGACGCAACAGGTTGTACGGAGGATTTGCCTTTGCTTGCCAAGTCATGTTCTTCCATTAATAATTCGTCGTTCGAAATATTAGATTCTGAATCTAGTAAATTAACACTGTCCTTTATTACCTCAGGTGTAGTGCTAATCAGAATCATTTCATGGTCTTTCAAGGGTGCTTCTTCAAAACATTCCTCATCAGGAGATGTTTGTTGAACAGCATCAACTGTGTCCAACTTTTCATCAGCCCCCGTTGTTCCTGGCACCTCTGGTAAGAAAGTTTTACAAGTCGTCAAGTCATTTTCTGTTGTTAGGTCTTTTTTGATTATTTCTTCAAATGCTTTCTGAGACATTTTCGATTCCTGCGGAGTTTCAACCTGTTTTCGTTCCATATCTATTTGTTGAGGAACATCTGAAGTTTGATGATTATCGGCTTCCTTACATTCAACAACTTCCTCAACATTGCTATTTACAGAATTAAATCTTAGCTCCTCAGATTGTAAAAACATTTTGTTTGTCAAAATGTCGGTCATACTTTTATCCTCGTTTTTATCGCTATCAGTAACGAATCCTCCTTGATCATCAGATGTAATAATTAATTTATCAATTTCTTTTACTGCTTCTTCAACTGATGTCGAATCAAATGTGCCGTTTGATGCTTTCTCTTCCTTGACAAGGTCCTTACTTTCGATGAGTTCCTCACTGGCTTTTGGAGTTTCAGTAGTTGAATCAATTATCAATTGATCTTCATGCTTATTGTCATCTTGTAATAATTCAGTTGGTATCTCCTTGCATGGAACGAACTCCTCTTCATTAATAAGTGGACTTTCATTGAGATTCACATCAATTTCAAAGTCTTCCTTTTCGATATGGTAAGCCACTGATTCTTCTTGGATGACCTCCCTTTGCAGATCAGCATGTAGTATTACCTCTGAATTTTGAATACTATTTTCAGAGATACTTTCTTCTAGAGATGGGTCATCAGCGATTACTACCAGAAAATCTTCTGCAAGTGAAGCGCCTGATTTAACTTTTTCCTGCAACAAACCCTCTTCAGAATCTGAGGTTTTGTGAACAAGGCATTTCTCTTCATCTTCAACTGTTTTTAAGTCATCGCACTTATCGTCAGGTTCTAGACTCGCATGAATAGCTTGGTCAGCATTGCCAGAAATGTTAGAATGTGTTGCCTCGATTGTTTCTTCAGTTTGAAATTCAACTGATTCTTTGCCACCTTCTGCTTTCCCATCATCAAATTCTTTCATTAACACTTTGTCTAATTCTTTCACTGTACCTCTTTCATCAGAATCTGCCACAAAATCTTGCTCTGCTCTCTCAATTTGTAACTCTTCAACCAATGTTTCCATATTTGTGGATTCTACTGTCACTCTCTCCACATCTTGGACATCATTTGCAGCTTCTTTATTGATTGACTCTTTGGTCACGTCTAGACAGCTATCAGTTGTTTCAATAGTTATTTCTGATTCCAAAATAAGGCTAGACAAATCTAATTCATTAGAAAATGAATCTGGGTTTAGGTAATGACCCAAAATATTGCTGAGTGGTTCATTAGTATCTGAAACCAACATTTTCTCAACTTCTGCTTCTTTCAAATAGGTAATTAAAGTTTCCTCAACAATTAAATGTCCATTATCTTTTTTGTTGTCCGACATTAAAGCTTCTTGACAACTCATTTCTACGAAGTCACTAGATTGAACATCCTTCTCATGCAAAATCCCATCTATGTCTTGCACCGGCAGGCTGATATCATCAATTTTATATTCTACAGATAGAGTCTTAATCTCCGACCAGATTTCATTGTCATCACCTTGTGAGTCTTTTTCAAAAATATCTGGTTGGTCATCAACAAATTCAGACAGATCTACCTCATGACAATAAACTTTACTTGACATTCCTACAATGTCTTCTTTCGTAGTACCTGAAGAACTGACCGGCAACTCTCCCAACATCAAGCTGTTCATCTCATGGTTTTCATAAACATTGTCTAATGTGCCAGCATCCACTTTAGAACTGTTTATCAGGTTACTATAGATTGTAGGTTTTACATCTTCAATGTATTCCTCTGGTATTTCCAAGGCAGATACAAAATTGGAATTTTCATCAGGAATATCCATGACTTCAAAAAAGATTTCAGACGTCTCAGTGGTAAGATTACCTCCTTGAGGGTTAAGAAGCTGATTTTCAGACTCCAAGCTTCCTAGAGCAGCAAATAGCCACAAATTTAAAAATTTGCTTTCAGAGATTTTACTTGTTTAAGTTATAATTAATCACTCAGATCTAGATCTGAGAGTAAAGCATCTTTGTGAAAAATATATATACCTCCTTTGGTAGAATAATAATCAATAGCAGGTGGTTCCATTTTTTCACTTTCACCTTCCAAATGAAGGACTAGAGCTGCAGAGTGGATGAATGAATGAAACATTTGAGGATCACTTGATGGAATGGCACAACAAACGTCCTCCTTCAACTGGTCTCTCCTCTGACAAGTTAAGTTCAATGCATTCATTTGAACCGACCACTAAAACGCTTCATCCATTTATCGTTAGACACGAACGGGGTATAATTTTGAAACCCACCAAGTATTGGGTTCCACAAAGGCTTCATGCAACATTCAAGAATATTAGTTTAAAATATCAGACAAAACAGTTTGATGTTGGAAATAAAGTATCGCCGACATTTAGCGATGGATTATACAAAAGCAAGTCTGATGAACAACATTGCACTCATAACTTGACAATTCACAAGGAAACACAAATGTATGAATTCGCAACAATTTTATTTGAATACTCCAAATACAATCAACTGGAATGAAATAACAAGGTATACAGCTAAAAAATAAGATAAAGAACATGGGAGGCATCTACTTCTCTGACATTCAGTCCTAACATTGATTTGTTTAATTAAAGAACGGTTTGCAGATCATGCAAAGATTTGAGAAATGGAGAATCTTTTTTTATAACAATCTACTTGCTTCATTATAAACGAAATAGCAATAGGAATGATACGTCGAATGATATATATGTATATAGCTGAAAACAGTTTTTAAAATATAAATCATGAATCATGCAAATATCGACACAACCTTCACAAAAAAACTACCAAGCGACAAAAAGTAACAATATAAATCAATGGAAGTTAGCTAAAGAAATCCTAGAGACAAAAAAACATTGATCTTAAAGTCTCGTGCACCGAACTTTGTTAGCAAAAACCGAAAAATATTTTAGCACTGCAAATTGCCACACTCAGTAACGAGGATTAGTTGACAAGAAGGGTTTAAGAACATTTCTGAAGTCGTGCTGAATTACTTCCGAGCTTCCAAAACTGGAATTTGCTTCAGTGTGGCTGTGCAGTCTCTCCTGCTTGCTTTTTTCCTCTAGTATTCTCTGTGGACAAGGTATCAGCTGTTACTAAGAATAATGTGCGGGATGTCAAACTAAGGCTTCTTCCAGAATCATGTCACATCATGTAAGTCATGCTTCAGTGATTATCTCTAACCTCTTGCTTGAAGGTCACATTTGTGTCTGGCTCTCTGAAATAAATAAATCAAATTTAATTATATTAAAACAATTTTAAAGGCAGTTTAACAGCTTCAAAAACCTATGCCAACATACCTCAAGGTTTTCTTCAGGTTAGCCTTGAAATCAAGAGTCTTTGGAAGAGCTGAAAGGAAAGATAAGAAGTCAAAAGTCAACCGAAGCATTTCTTGCCATGAGTATCACAAAATCTAATTTTATTCTACTATTTATTAACTCAGCAGCCTAGCTAATTTTAATTCTTATCACACATGCTCTCATAATGCTATTTTATTGAGGCCGATGTTAATTTGCTCGAACCGTTGATAACGAGCGAAGTGAGTGCTTCGGTCTCCCCGTGGTCGTTGGTGACGAGCACCCTGTATTTGCCCGTGTGGCTCTCGTCCACCGACCCGAGGGTCAATTCTACGGTGATGAATTCCCCGTCTTCCTCCATTACGTCGAATTTTGTTTTATCGCCCGAAGAGACCTGCCCGCCATCCTTGTACCACGTCGCCTGATTCGATGAAATTGATTTAAAATATGCTAATGACGATCTATGAAATATTAATAATTAAAGCAAAAATTTCAACTGGGTATTCTAACAAACATTTCAAATATACCTATTATTCAAATTGAATAAATGAGCCTAACCATGACTGCTCAATGTCTTGTCAAATTAATTTCCTCATAATTTCTCACCTTCATGGGAAATTTCCCTTTAAACTTGCATGAGAATTTGGCCGTTGAGCCTTCATCAAGAACAAGATGTTTTGGCTGAACTACCAAAACTGGTGATTCAGAAACTCTGGTTTCCTCTTTTTCTATAGGCATGTTGTGGCCAACATTAAAATTGCATCACACATTGCATCACATATTACATCACTTATGTATGTCATCATTATTACTAATGTAAGCACTACATCATTATTAATAATGATAATAATTAAATAACGACATTACTAACGTAAGCACTACATCATTATTAATAATGATAATAATTAAATAACGACAACATTAACAGATTCCATTTCCGTGCTTTTCCCATAATTTTCATTACTAGTTAAATTTTATAATTTTTAATTGAAACAGAATATAATTGATGCAATTTTGAATTAAAATAACACAAAACACATGCAATGATTAATCTCTGGTTAATCAAGCAATCATCATCAACATTCAAGAACATGGACTGCATGCATCTCTGAGAATAACCTCTGATGTACTCGTTTTCGACGACCAACAGTTCGGCAGAGGAAGAAGCAATGCCGAAAGGATTCTTGGCAATCATGGTGTACCTCCCTCCATCTTCTGGGAAAACCTCCCTGATGGAGAGAGAAGAGACGAAATCCGGATCATAAAACTGCAGGAAATCGGGAGAGGGTTTGACGATCTTGGAGTTGTGAAACCAGGTTATGGAAGGCCTTGGATTGCCAGAAACAAGGCATTTGAAAGAGGCAGATTCGCCATCATGGACAGAAACATCTTCCAGAAGGTTCACCATGTGGGGTGGAGATTCTTGTCCATGGTCATCAAACTTGGCTGTTGTTGTAACATTCATCGTAAGCATGCAGTGTTAGTAGATGTAAATGTTAATTAATAAAACGCTTATAAAATCGCAATTTGATTATATATAATCTTTATGTAGTGATTTAATATATGATTTTTAATTACTTGACAGAGAATCTTCAAGTCTGTCGATCTGTTGGGCGATCTTGTCACTGACATTTTTATCAAAATCCTCTTTCATCTGAAGCAGACGAGAGGGCACAAAACCCTGCCTGTTGTCGAAAAACTTCCTCACAAACCACCAGTCCTCAGAGTTTTCCTCCAAAAACTCCAACCTCTCTCCCTCGTGGAGTGACATGACCTCGTCCGAATCTGGCTCATACGAATGGATGGCGATCAGCACGCCCGGTTCAATGTTCCAGGTGGAAAAGAGGTCGTACTTCTCAGAAACTGACTCTGCATTCTGCTCCTCCTGAAGAGTAACATCAGAGACATTTGGATCACTCTGATCAAGAACTTCTGTGATATTGCTGACCAAATGAGACACGACAAGTTCCTCCCTCTCCCTGGTCTTTTTTGTTTCCTTCATGTCGGTGTCTGTCTGAACCTGGGTGGTCTCAGTAAGGTTGATGTCACCTGATTCAGAAAGTTGCATTGACACAGTCTTCACCTGGGTGACTTTCGTTTCTACTGTTATTTCATCAGTTGTTTCGATGTCTTGAACGGTGACCGACTTTTCGACCGGTCCGTCGAATGCCGCTTCTCTGGTTGCAATTTTACCAGTGGAATCGTACTGAACACCTTTATTGCTTATCTCGAGATGATTCCCTGAAGCCTTGTCGATGTAGGACGACAAATGCTTAAGGTTCTCGGGACTCTTTTCGTGTCTGATCGAATTCGAGGTGTAATATTCACCATATTCATTGAGCGAGTACTCATTTTGTTTTGCTCCTACAGAATCCTCATTATAGATTTGGTGGTTGTTGTCAGATATTTCCATAGATGCATCTTCTCTCCACTTCTTGTACCGATCTCCGATCTTGTTCAAGTTATTCTTATCTTCAGAATCCTGGATGTCCCACTGAAATTCAGACATGGCATGTCTGACGTAAGGAGGTTTCGAACGAGAGTCTTCTTCGATCACATCGGGCATGTCCTTTGTCGATGACTTGATTGAGTTTGTCTTGGTGTATTCGACAGTTTTTAACAAACGAGTGGAAAATTTCTGGGGTACATTGTTCACATCTGCATGCAGGAATATTTTAAACATACCATGCAAAACAATTAGTATATATAAATCCTAAAAAATGTTAAAATCCATGCAGTTTGGGCAATAATCAACCTAAAGAACTGGTATTTAGACATGCACAGCCTACCCTTAAAGGTGATTTCTTCAGTAAGTGTGGATATGTACTTCTGCTCTCGGGCCCTTTCTTCCTCGCTTGTTGAACTGAGTGGCTCATCTTCCCCCTCTCGAGGAGCATCTTTTTGCTCTTCAGTTTTCTTTTAGTGGGAGAGGGAATAGAATAATGTGGATATTGAATGAAAATATTATTGCACATCAATTTATAAACGAGCAGATGAAAGACATGAATGACTAAAATAAAGACTCTGAAACAGAACAATTGTTCTGAATTTACAGACTCTTCAATGACATACTTCGTATTCTGAGGTCCCTGCGATAGCTCCACCAACTTCTTCAGCATTAACATCACAGAGGTTGTCTTCATTAGGTTCTTCTTTGATTTGTGGTTCCATGTGATCTATGTCATCAGACAATGTAGATTTGTACTCAACATCAACATCTTCAGTAACACCTTTGAGGTGGCTCTTATCTCCAGAATCCAGATTAGATTCAATCTTATATTCTTTTTTATCAACTTCCTTTGAATGTCCATCTTTTGTTTTATTGTAAACTGTATCTTTTTGTATCAGATCCTTGGATCTCTGGTTCAGATCTGATTTTAAATGCAATTTTTGTCTACTTTCCTCGATTGATTTGTGGTCTGATTCTTCTTTTCTGTAAAACGTTTCACTGCTTTCAATAGATGGAGGCCCCTTATCAGCCTCTCCAATGTGGCGTTCACTATCCTCTTCATTTCCCTCTAAGAGCTGTTTCCATTTGTATTCTGTTGTCTCAGTGGTTGTGGTTGACTTCATTGACTTTTGAAAGAAACTGCTTTCATTTTGACTTCTGGAGCCATCAGTTTCTGAGCTTTTTATTTTCTTACCTAAACTGAATTCTTCAGGAGATTTGTTTCTGATATTGTCTTTCGCAGTTGTACGAGACCTCTCCGTTTGTGAATCTTTCAGATCGTCCTTGTGGGTTGATGTTTTGAGTTCCTTACCTTCAGTCCTGAGTTTCTTTGACAATGTTTCTTGTTTCTCGTCTGCACTCTGCCCCATGCCATCTGTAGTATCATCTCTTCTGGCTTGGTTTTCAAAGGACTTGTAGCCACGTTCATCGGATACCTTTCTCGATTTGTCATCACTTCCAAATCTTGCATAACTCTTGATTTCAGAATTTTTTAATTTACTATCGAATGATGGGAAAGGCTCGGCTTTGTCAAGTTCCTTCAATTCCTTGGCATCAACTTCCCTTGGAATATCTGGCTTAAGCTTCTCTTTATCAGCTTTGCCATGCCACATGATTTCTTGATTTAAGGAATCTCTCAAATTAAAAGGAGAATCAGATGACTTCAAATCTTTTTTTAATTTTGCAGAATCAAATGAGCTTTCATTTTTCTGATCTTTAAGGTCAGCGCCATGAGATGAAACAGCAGATTCCTTGCCCTTCAGTTCATCATGCTCTGGATATGTTTTCCTGCCATCTTTCAGGGGGAGTTTTACTGTCTCTTGTTCAATTTCCTTGGTAGAATCATCTTTCCTGTAAAATGTGTTTAGTTTGTTTACGTTCGGAACAAACACTAAAATGACACTAAAATGTTATATTATGAACCCAAATAAAAGTTGAAATACTTAAAATAAATCAAAGTAAAGAATATCACGATTGAAGCAGACACTCTGAACTTTACTAACTTCACAAATCCTGAATGAGAACCACCTACAAAAAGAAAATAAGATCTTAGAACCGTTTTAATGCAATATCATTCACACCGAAAACAATGTTTGCAGGATCAAAATTAGGTGAAATACAACGTGGCAAGATGCAAAGTGTGTCCTTGTAAATTATTTTGTCGGTCGTTGGCATTGTGAATGAAGAATCATTTATCATGTTATCCCCTTATCTGAAAATCTTTTGAAAAACCAGCAATAAACAATTCTATTTTGTTCAAATTCTTTCCAACATGGCCAAAACCAATTTTATGAATTGAAAATATGCCCATGCAGAAATTGAAAGGACTGAGCCTCATACAATCTACAAGAACGCGAGTTAAGGTCTCGGCAGAGTGGAACCGGTTTTGAACCCTGCAGCTATAAGTTGAGTCATCTTGGGGAAGAGCAGGATCCGTAATAAGGATGCTCTTTGAATCATAATTCTCGATGGAGGTGCGTTCATCACTCTTGATTTCTAAATCGTTCTAAAAATAAAAAAAATATTGACTCAAGTGAAAATTATTTTTTGACACACTTTCTACAGAACTCCATGAAGACAAGCATAAAGCAGTTTAAATTCAGATGACTGACCAAAATGAGTCATCTTGCTGACAAAGTGAATGACCAATTGAAAATTAATTAACAGGTACTTAACCTTGAGCCAGATGACCTTAGGCAAGGGCGATCCCTCAAAATGGCACTCTAGTACAAATGATTGACCTTCAAGAACATCGATACTTTCAGGTGGATGTCCTTAAAATTGAAACACACAGAGTTTCAAATCTTAGCCTTTTTTTGACCAAATCAGAAAAAAAAGCAGATTAGCTTTAAGAAAACAATAAATTAACAACTTATAACAGTATCTGTAGCACATATCCATGGTATCCATCTTTATTTGTCCCAAACAAAACAAAATCGAAACCTATCAGATGAAAAGCTTAAATATTTCTATTAAAACCTCGGGCTGTCGAACCTGTAATATTTAAAAATGTTTTCTTGTCTTTGACGGAAGAAGTTACAAGATGTTCTGCTTGTTTTCCCTTCTCTTCAAACTCCATGCAGTCGTAGAAGATGTCCTCGTCGGAAGATGTTTCGTCCTTCTCGAGAGCAGGTGAACCTACAATCGAGGGTGGAGTAGCCTCGTTAAGGACACGCGGATCGCACAGAATCGTTTCCATGGGAAAGTGAGTTTCGAGGGTGAGTTCCTCGAGTGGTGCGGGATTCGAGGGAAGAACGCGAGCCTCCGATTGGTCGACAACTTCTAGCACATTCTTGACGGCTGCATGCCTCAGCGTTTTCAAGTACAGTGACATTTTAGGGCTGACAGGAGAGATTTTGCATAGCAACGTTTGTTCCTTGCATTCTGACAAGTGAATGGTTTCTGAGCAGGGCAAGACCTTGTGTTGCTTGAAAGTTTCGAGAAGGTAAGCAGATTCCTTCTCAACTACTGAGGTCTTGGCAACTGCAGTTCTGTCTTGATGATCAATTGCGTCTTCCACATTTACCTGCTTTTCAGCCTCGAGCTGTTTGAGCTCCTCAATGCTTGCAAAACAAACTTTGGCAATTGATGTCACTAAAGATGGTTTGTGATCAGTCATCTCAGGAGTTTTTTGCATCATTTGATCAACATGATCATGTTGAGAAGGTGGTTGAATAATGATTTCATCTGAAGGGAAATTGGACACTTAAACACAATAATACTAAAAAATGTGAATATTATTTATAATCGTAAAGCTTATGTTTCAGAACAAATCATAATTCCATTCACTTATTTGTAAGTAATGGTGGTGACACTAAACGTTTTCACATCAAATAATCTATTAATACATAAATTATACTTATTCACCTTTGATGAACAATTCAGTGTTGCAAGAGGCAGATCCAAGCAGATTTTTTACGATGCACCTGTAAGGACCGGCATGCCTCTGTTGAACACTCGGAAAGCGGAGGACAATGAGACCTGACTTTGAATCGAACGATGACCTCACAGTCAGTTCATCTGTGAGAAGTTCATTCTTATGGTACCAATCGACCGAAGCAGGAGTTGCACTGAAGACTTGACATTTCAATTCCAACAACTTTCCCTTTGATTGACTAACAATCTGCTCAAGTGGTTCCACAAAGACAGGGATAGACTTTTCAATTACAAGGCTCTTGCTCTGAACAGCCTGTGCCCTTCTCTTTTTTCTGACTGGATCGGGAGTCTTCAGAGGATTCAAGATCAGATCTATGCCCTCAGTTTTCTCCCTCTCTTTGGCTTCTACATTCACTTGGAGTTCCTGCCTAACAGTTCCAACTGCTTCACCCCTTCTCCTCAGCTGAATCTCCTTCTGGGAAATAACTTCTGGAATTTCCATCTCTATGGTCATGCCTTTGAAAACCGGAGAGTTTCTGAAGTGAATTTCAGAATTCTTTGTGATAGGTGGAGTGGAGAACTGGACAGGAGTGCTGGAGCCACTTAAGGAAATAATCTCAGAGAATTTCCTCTCTTCACTAATTTCTACTGCACTAACCACATCAGTAGTGGTCATTGTTTTGTCATCTGTTGAACAATCATGAAACATCTTTTAACTATTATTAATAACAATTGGACCATCAACAATAAACAAATAAATGCATATAAATAACTAAATACACTTGCTTACATTTCACTATGAGATTACAGCTTGTTGTAGCCACTCCGAGGACATTAGTGGCCCTGCAAGAGTATATTCCATTGTCTTCTGGAAATACTTCGACAATTTTTAAACTGGTCTCCTTCTTGTAAGCATCAACAGTTACTAGAAAGTCTGAGTTTGGTTGGATTGGTTTATCATTGAAGAACCAGCTTATGGAAGGGAAAGGACTTCCTTCGAAGCAGGCACTGAGGACCAATTGATCGCCATCGTTCACTTCGCCGTCAGACAACTGTTTAGTAAAACTAGGGGCTGAATATTGGTTCTTATCCTTGTCGCTTTGTGGAACGGTGGCATCGGATCTCAAGAGCTCCTTGAGGACTTTGAAGGATATGGCTCTTCCTGATTTATTCTTAGAGGGGTCTTCCGATTTCGCCTTGGTGAATGAATTTTCGAGGGAGAGGAGACATTCCGTTTGGGAACATCCGAGATCGTTTTTTGCAACGCAAGTGAACCGACCGCAATCGCCCGGCAGACAATCGCTTACGACCAGTCGTGCTACCCCAAGATGCTGGTCGTAGGTAGCTGTGTAATCCTCGTATATGCTCACTGGCTTTCCATTCTTCAGCCATGACACTTCTGGTGTTGGATTGCCAACGACGACACAAGTCAACACCACTTCTTCGCCATCTTTTACTTTTACACTTTTGCACAATTTTTCTAAGAATAAAGGACAGGAAGATACATCACTCTCTGCAAATAATTGGTTCAAACAAGGTTATCTTGAGGTCATTAAGAGAGAGTATTGTTTACAAAATCATGACAAAACTTGCTTGTTTTGATTGATATTGATCTTCCCTCAGTTTTGATGGGAGATATAAAACTTTCACCTGCAAGATTTTAAATTCATATCATACAGATTTATATTGTAATCATTTTTATATTAATTATTTCAAGAACTTAAAACTTCCATAAAAAACAAAACACTTGATACACAAGACTCACCACAGTGAAGGCATTCAGAAGGAAGCATGCAGGCGACAAATCAGAACAAAAGCTAAAAACATTTACTGGACTCCATGCACTTGCTAGGTTGTGGAATTAATTTTTAACAAACAAACTCTTGATTTCATGCTATGTTATGTGTTGTATAATTGTAATGAGTAAAAGCGATTTTTCATGTGGCCATTAACCCAACCAAAACTCATCAACTTTTATGTTAGTGAAGTGACACACTTTGCAGCAGGCTCGTGAGTTTTAAAATTTAAAAGTGAACGCAGATTGTGAGACGACAAGAGAACAATAATGAAACACATTCAACAATACAGCAAGGAAACCTTTAGTGGGAGTGATTTCTATGGATGGCAAGGATCTCTTTTTAGACTGCAGAGCTGCAATATATCAGATTAAGATTAACAATTTAGTACGAGACAAACATTTATTATTATTTTATGCAGACATTAAATTGCCTCAATACAAATTGATATTTCCAAATTAGGCTTGCATAAATTAGCATAATTAAAATGAACCAAATCATCTTGCCGTCAGTTGAAGGATGAAGGTGAGTTCTCAGATTGATGGCGTCTGCTACCGAGAGTCGAACTGCATGCTGCACGTCTCCTTTGTAGTTGCGAGCTGTCGCTTTCACCTCCCCGTCATCAAAATTCTTCACTTTCATAATCTCCAGGACGTGCATCAGTCCGTCGAAGTAGACGTTGAAACGAGAACTCTGTTTTCATTTTCAAAACGCCATTCATCCATTAAAGTGTGTTTTAAGAAAGTAATTAATTAGTTTTGATTGTCAAATATATATTTTATATTTTAATATATATATATATATATATTAAAAGTCATGAATCCACATTAAAATAACATTACTAATTAACTTAAACTTTTAAAACGAAAGCACTAACGGTAAAAATTTCAAGTCCATTTATAAACCAGGTCATGGTCGCTGGTGGATTAGCAGAAACTTTAGCCCAGAATTTGGCATAACCTCCCTCGTTGGCCGTGACGGGGTCAGGAGTCACGAGAAACCTTGGTGGGAAATGATCCAAGGGTTTAGGGCTGGAACTATTCCTTATAGGAGGAAGACTTTGCAAGCTAAATTAATACCAAAAAAAGACATTTAACTTATTAATACATTTCAATAATATATTATATTATTATTTGATTAATGTTGAACGCATATTGGATCATCCACCTGAGTTCATTTTCCACACTTCTTTGGACTTCTGCCTGCTTGCTGGACATCTTCAGCTTTGTTGAGTCAGAAAACACTTTTGAGAGTGAAGAGTAACCGGATGGCGATTGCGATGGAGGAACGACGTCTGCTTGTCTCACAGAAGGAGCATTTCGAGACCTTCGAACAATTTTCTGGGTAATTTTCATGTGGCTCATCGTTTCTACATATGTTATATTTCTACATATCTACATATATATATATTTCTATATATGAGCACAACTGAATTTATTTATTTTAATGTCCTTTTATGGCTGTTAACCATAGTTTATGTACTATTTTATTGTCTTTTTTAAATAATTATTACTCACAAATATATCTTTGACTGGTATTTGGAACTGACATCTGCGAAATAGAAAGTTGTGCTTCAAAAAGTCAAGCATCGATAAAAACGTGTCAATGAAGTCACCTTAATTAAATTACATTCTCTTTATTTTACAAAGAAAGCTACAATTTCCTAGACTGACCTTCGACCTGGAGAGTGAAGTCCATGGTGGCTTGCCCCGATTTGTTGTGTGCCCTGCAGGTATAAATTCCTGCATCTGAGCATTGGACCAACTTGATGACAAGAGACTGCATTCCTTCCTGGTTAGTGACAACTTGGAACCGTCCTCCTCTTCTTACTTCTTTTCCATTCTTGTACCACGACAGGTCAGGGGAAGGATGACCGTAAACCTTGCATTCGATCCTCGCGGTTTCTCCTTCGTTGGCCATCACTTGGGTCGCGCACGATTTGGAAAAACTCGGCTCAGATAACGACTCGACAACTCCAGCATAAACCTCTTCGGTCTTCGTGGAAGATCTTGAAAATGATCGAACAATAAGTACTAGTGACATCTTCAATAAAGATTTTGTGAGTCACAATGCAGTTTGAAGCATTTTAAAACAAGGACAAACAAGGACCCACTTTGGCGTGAGCATCCTCTTCAAAGCATCAGGTTCAACATAGGAGGTGGTATCGATGTCGTTGGCTCCCTCGGTCATCAACTCGGCCGAGCAAACGTCTCTGCCGGTCACGTTGAGAGCGCAGCAGGTGTAGAATCCTGCGTCCTGCTTGTTGCAGTCGGTAACCATCAACGAACATCCCCCGTCCTTGTTCAGTTTCATGCGGTACTTGCCGCTGGGTCGGATCAGCCTTCCGTTGTGATACCATTGTATCTGAACGATTGCAACGAGTTAAGAAATAAACTAATAACTCTCATAAACATATGAAATCAAATTTAATGGCCTCGATACGAGAATTATTAATATTTACAGCATGCTTAATTAATTAATTATGTTCAAATTTAAGACAAGTTACATTTGGAGCAGGTTCCCCTGTGACTCTGCAGCTGAATGTTGATGAAGAGTTTTCGACCAACAGACTGCTTTCCAGCTTCTTAACGAACTGAGGAGCTGCAGAGTTCCGGGCTGAAAATCCCGGATCGCCGTCCGCAGACTTGCCTTGGAAGTCCTGAGATTTGAGGGAAGATTCGAAGGGAGCAACCTGAAAGGAAGTCTGAAATGCAAGGCAATTATTTATAAATTAATAATCAATTTGTTTACAACCCTCAAATATCCTCACAAATACAAAAATAAAAACACTGACGTCAAACTTTGACGATGCATCCGGCTTTTTTGCGTCGAGTGTCACAGACGGAGAATATTTTGAGTCGGGCAATATCACAGGTAATTTATCTGAAAAAAACATTGTGCTTTAAAACATTTCAAGGTTCAACAACGGTTAATGCTATTTTACTGAAAGTGACACTCAAAAGAAGAGCAATGTGCAATATTGAACCTAAGTTTGAGAAAATATTGCTTAGAGTGCGTGTTATACAACATTAGGTGGGCATTGAATGTACATATATTTCATGTTTCAGCATTTTCAGGCAACCCTCTAATACCTCTGACAGTCAAAAGCATGGAGGTTTCATAAAGATTCTCCTTCAGCTGAGCTTTACAGACATACTTCCCAGAATGAGAGGTGTCGGCCCTTTCGATGACCAATCTGCATACGCCCTGTTGCATGGAGGTTCTGATGCTCGGTATGGTTCGAGTTATTTCGATGCCGTCTTTGTACCACGTTATTTTGCTTGCCACTGGAAACGGAGGAAGATTGCATTCCAAGATGATGTCTTCACCAGCTTCTGATGTTTTGTCCACTAGAGGCTGAGGTAAATATTTCATGACCTTTAAATATATGCTTAGTGAATTAATACAATTTTCAACATAAAATAAAATCCAAACAATTATATTTAATAGCTTTCATCATCTGCACCACCAAAATATTTCATCTTTTATACCTTCAAGAACCCAGAATTAGCTCTACTTTCCACTGGGGTTACATTTTTTAAAGAAGGCTGTGCTGATGCATTGAAGCTGCTCGCAGAAGTGGGGTTCCAGTTTGATGATCTGGCATGCTTTGATGCAGAGTCATCAGCATACTGAGTGACTGAAAAATATAATGACTCATAAGATAACACATAAACTAACTAATAACTAATTATTTACAATATTATTTTTTACACGTCAATACCAATATTTATTTACTATAATGTCATGTCTTTCCTAGTGCATTTGTCCTACTTATTCTGCTCGGGACATTTCATTCAACTTGCAGAGCTTACAATAAACAAGAATAATGAAAGCCCGTGCTACTTGTTATGGTTAGTTTAAGTTAGATATTTATGTTTAAGTTAAGTTCCTTTTTATTTCTTCTGTATCGTGCAACTCAAAGCCAAGTTGGCTACCAGACAATGCAACCAAAGCAAGATTTTAAGAAACTTTAATTCCACATAATTAAAAATGTTTCTTCTATTTTTGGAAATAAAACTTTAATAAATTTCTTGATTAATTATTTATCTTAATTATATGCAATAATGACCTTAATATCGCCCAAGTTTAGGTTCTTAACATCTGCCCAGCAAGCAATTCGTCTGCTTATGAAAACCAAAAAACGTGAGCTGATCGCTCCATGAAAACATGAAGCCCAGGCAGGTTTCAAGGTTTTCCTGGCAAGAATGTGCACAAAGCTTCGTGAGTATTCAGAGGTTTGTGATGATGGAAATAATTTGCGATGTTTCATTCTGCATTCCTGGCAATCTTTCTAAAGTGAGATCCATTTCGAGACCCAGTTAGAGTATCAAGAAAAAACTTTAGTCTAGTCGTGAAAACACATATTAAAACATAATCGTCTGTATCCATTGTGATGAAAATACATTCGAAAATGATGGACATGTCGAGTAGAAATAATGTCCTGCTATTCGTTCCTCCAAATCAAAACCCTTTAAGAGGAGAGAGTTGAAGGCACAGAAAGTTGCATTTGGGATGGGACTCACGATATTCAATTGTAATTTTAAAAAAGACTGCCAGCTTAGCGAACCATTAATCTTACAGTGCAACAGGATCGCAATTAACGGTCTTAAACAGCAACTTGTTGCAGCAACTTTCTTCGTTATCCAACCGTGAACAATACTTATATTTCCTACTACGCCATCAACACATCTCCTCTTTATAAACAGAAACATATTTCTCTGAATATTTTTTTATTTGAAAATACACATAGGTGATTCACATATTTTACTATTTCAGTTCCTTAGAGTAGAATGCACCCACCAAACGCTTGAGCAAATAGAAAGCAGCGGTACCTCTTAGAAATAGATTTAAATGCTATTATTTTTTCCAAAAAATTAAGTAATTGTCTGAAATGATATAAATTAGACATCTGTGATACCAGTCTTCAATAATGAAATTCAACGTCCACGACCTAAAAGCTTAGAGTTATAATGATTAAGTAAAAGTCATCGAAGTGTGGGAAGTTTGCAGCCACCCTATGTAAAGATAAACATGCTGTTATCCGATCTATCAAGCGATAAGCTGATGAACCAATACATTGAATTTATACAGCGCCAATTCCTTATCGGTCCAGATGGATTCCTTACACCAACATGCAAAGAGCCTCTCGATCGGCGGAAGACTAAATAGAAAACCATACCCGTTCGTAACACTTATTACGTCGTTCAATTTCTTTTTTATCTTAACATTAAAATAATAAATAATTGATGTATGACAAAATGGCCAGAATAATTAGATTAAATTGCGTTAAAAGTTAAATAGAATACCTTACTTTCGTTTGACCAGTTAATAAATGCTGAAGTTCATTCATGAGATTGACTTTTAGACAAACTCGCCAATGCGATTAAGTTGGAAAACAATGCCTATTCAGATAACCGCACACAATTGTTAGTCCGCTATACTACGATTGTACTATGGTTATGTGTTAACACTGATGTAAGAAAATGTGTTAAAAATGAACAAATAATAAATATAATTTATGACCAACAGACCGGAAACTTTTAGCCTTGCCCTGTCCGTCGTCTCTCCATATTTGTTCTTGGCGAGCACCGTGTACAGTCCTTTGTCTTCGTCGAAAACTTCTGAGATGCGTAAGGTGTGTACGTCGTCTTTCGAGAATATTTGGAAGTCAGGAGAGTTTGATAATTCTTTGCCATTCAGGAACCATTGCACTGTCGGTATCGGATTTCCAACAACTTGAATCGAAAATTCAACTGGTTCGCCTTCTTTGATGATCTTGTCCTTCAGAGATTCCTTGATTGAAGGTGCGGCTTTAAAAACAAAGGATAGTCTTACAAACATGTCGTGTTCCAATTAGCGCTGATAGAAAGTTGGGATAAAGGATTGCTTTATTAACTACGTGTCTCTTCCTGTAAGTGTCTTAGAATAAGGTAATCGCGATTATCTTACCTGAAGGAGAATTCAGCAAGCGAGAAATTTTAAACATGACCTCTACTACTTCCCTCCAAAAACCCGCAATGTGGCCTTAGAGGGTAAGTTCGAAATAGCCCAACTGAATTATTCGAGTTAAAGATAATTTAGGATAAATTCAGGTCAGAACAATTATGTGAGTTGATAATCAACTCGAGACGTTTAAACCGAGTCGCTTCGAAGAGCCAACTGCCAATTCCTTCCCACCGCCTAGCCGTCAGCCGCTGATGAGTCGCGCCGAAATGAAAACGAAATCGCTAGACGGGTCCACGTGCTGGGCAGCTTTCCAACTCGATGCGCAGACTCCAAACTAGCAAGAAAGCTCCCGAAAGCAGCTTCTTCCCACACTCACCGCTATTTATACCGGTCTGTCTGCGCAAGAAATAAAAAAACAACAATCCAGTTTTGCCTTCATCGCCTCCAGTGGAAATCCAGCCATCGTAAATTGCTTACGATTTGTGGAAATCGCGGAGTTAACGGTCAAAACGGTTTCTTTGGATGTACTTTGTAAATTTTGTAATTTCCTAATAAATTAGTAATCATATTATGACTGATAAACTGCTCTGTCAGCAGGAACAAGTGCTTAGTTCGTGAAACTCTCCAAAAGCGCTCGGAGCAATCCAAACGTTCACAACACTTAAAAGTCGAGAGGGAAAACGATGAATCCATGTCCACTTTAAATGATTGCTAATAAGAACAACAAAAATACGTACAACTCGTTCTTAATTGTAGAGGCACAAATTTGCTGATCTTTCAGTCCACATAACTCCACTCAGGAAAAAGAGTCACAATGCGACTATTAAGATAATAATGAATCAACGAACAGTTGAAGATAACAATGTTTTATTATGATGTGTTAGAAGCAGGTCAGATTTTTATCTATCTCAAAGCAAGGGCGCTCGAAATTGATTTTGATTTTTATGCATAAAATACAAGGGATGCTGAAACTGACCACAAATATCGCAAAATGAGATAAGCCTTCGATAGCCATGAAGTACAGATCGGACAAATTCAGACCTGAACATATGTCGTGTCACCCCGAAGAAAATCATATCTTGGAGAGAGAATTTGTTGCGGAGGAATTTAAGAGTTCAAAAGTGCAAGTTGTAACTTATTGAGACTGGTGTTGTAACTGATGAGAATGTTTTCAAAAAGCTTTAGAAAAGCGTGTTGGCGGGTGTTTCGGATGTTTGGAAAGTTTGGAAGGTTGACAAAGTTGCGTCAGTTCGCTGAGGTCGTTAGGTGGACAATTTAGACCTCTTAGTTGTTAAGTTCTTGTAGTGGTGCTATTAACGTACCATAGGTCATAGGAGTAGCTATGGGGACACTTCCCCTTAACTTTGTCAGTTTGACACTTGATAATTTTTTAAATCCATATAATTAATAATAATAATAATTAATAAATAATTTATTGTTGATAATACAACTCCAATAAATTAGGAAAGCTTACGACATCAATATTTATTACGTATTATATTATTATATAAATTGTATTTTTATTATTATATTACCTATATATTATGAGTTTTATAAGTATTACAAGTTTCGATAACCAAAGTACAATTGTCTTTAGTATGAAATTAAATATTTTGCCGCTAACCCACCAGTACTACATTTTACTGTTGTAATATTTGTGTACAAATTGTCCACCCATGCAAACCTTGACTGATTTTAATATAATTAATAATTGATAATATAATTAATAATTGATAATAACAATTAATAATCGATAATACAATTAATAATTGATAATAACAATTAATAATTGATA
>MPNW01000033.1:139950-167955 GCA_011800805.1 Hirudo medicinalis
ATTGATAATACAATTAATAATCGATAATACAATTAATAATTGATAATACAATTAATAATCGATAATATAATTAATAATTGATAATATAATTAATAATTGATAATACAATTAATAATTGATAATACAATTAATAATTGATAATACAATTAATAATCGATAATATAATTAATAATTGATAATATAATTAATAATTGATAATACAATTAATGCTGCCATGAACTTCGTAACGTTTTTTTTTAGCAAAAGATTGGACTTTTGGCAGATATTCATTTTCTTTTACTTAATGATTGACAATTGCTTCGTGAAAAGAAGTTGTTTGCACAAATTATTGTTAAGCACCGAACTATCGCCGTACGTCGAAACAAACCTTCGACGGAGACTTCAGCAGTCGATATGGCAACCTGGCCGTCGGCAGCGATGCACGAATATCTTCCCGAATCATCCTGCGACACGTCGCTGATGGTCAGGTCGCAATGTCCATTCCTGTACTGAGAATCGTACTTAACACCACTGCAGTTCAAGACGTTGCCATCTTTTAGCCACTTCACTTGTATTTTTTGGGCAGGGGAGGCGTTGATGTAACAAGTTAACTTCAAGCTGATTTGGAAATTTCAAGTAAAAAAGACAGGTGGATGATAAATATCGAGAGTTATTTTACTTTGCTAATTATTAGAATCTAGACTTCAAAATTAGTCTAAAAAAATTAGCATTACAAGTGATACATTTATTGATCGATCGCGAACGCTGGTCCACTTTGAAATACAATTTACGTGACAAGCCCACCTTTCACCTTTCTTGGCGACAGCATTTTGTAAGGGTCTCACAACGTAGACTTCATTTTGAGGAACCTGTAAGATTAACGATCATACGATGTTGTAAACAGTATAATCATCCACTAATGTAACGGACCTTAATAAACAACTACCATATGATTCTTTGTTTATTAATGAATATAAAGATACAACAACAACAGTAACAGTAATAATAATATAATAACAACAATAATAATAATAATAATAATAATCATCATCATCATCATCATCATCATCATCATCATCATCATCATCATCATAATCAGTCACAATAATAATAATAATAATGATAATAATAATAGGGCTTAATTTCAAATTGAAAAAGTCATCATTATGTAATAAAACTAACATTTTCTGATGGAAAATCCTTTTTGATGGAATCCAAATGGGAATTCTGTTGAAACAATCGCTTGAGATTGGCAAACTTCACGCTTAGATCTTCCAGTTTTGACTGGACCTCAGAAGAATGAATGGGATTGGTAAGTGGAGATTTCTGCTCAAGGTTGTAATAATCCTCAAGAGATGAAATCCTTTTGCTTAAGTCTTCCATCCTGTTATTAAATTCAGCAATGTTTCTTGAAGGTGGCGATGGTGATTTCAAAAAATCATTTTCCAGATTGTTGAGTTCTTCATTTATCTACAAAAATTGGAATAATGATTGAACATTAAGAGATTGTGTTTCATAAACAAAGTTCAAGCAGGAAAAACATTTGAAATGAAAACTGTTAATCAAATTTTCTTATTAGATCACCAAGTTAGCTTCGTGCAGAATATCCTCCATGCTCCTGGTGAGCAAACCCCTTTCCACTTGACCCTTTCTTTGTTTCCACTGGTCCATTATGTCTCTGACAAAGTACTTGGGTTGGTCCACGTTGAGGTATTCATCTTTATGAACCTAAAAGTGACAACAAACCTTCTCAACAAACAAAGAGTTTGAAGAAAATTTATATTACAGCGCATTAACAGCATCACATTTTGAAACTAAAGAATGACTGTTTACTAAGATCAACCTGCTTTGAAGCAAAATTCAAGAATTCTGCAGCATTCCTTGCCATTGCTTCCTCATTTTCCTCCAACTCCATCAAAGCTCCATTGATGTTGACGTTGCTTTGTCCATCAATCCATCTTTCCACCTTCTGTAAATCTTCTGAAGCCTGAAAGAATGAAGGAGACATGGTGCGATACGTGATAAATTGCAATAACAGGTGCAAGACTTTAGAATGTAATTTTAAATAACAAGTGATTTATATAAATTTAATCTCATTTCATAAATCAGGGACATTTTGAAATTATTTGAAATGAAGATGTTTAACCTTGTTGAGGGAAAGATGGAATTTAATGAGACTGAGAGCCATGGTGATTCTTTGTTTAATGATTTCCTGGACAACATTCCATTGCTGGGGGAGATTTTTATTGAGTCCGCCTTTAAGTACGTGTTCTTGGGCCTAAATCGGAATTTTTGATTCGAACGTCAGTCGTACTAAAAATAATTCTTACGTAAGTGCATGATTAATCCTGAATGTTACATAATTGAATGTTGTAATTGAATGTAGTGCATATTGTCGCAGCTTTCGTACCTTCATGTCTTGCAGAGATTCAACATGTTTCTCGTAAAAGTCCTCCACAGATTCCAGAGTGCTTCCCATATTGTTGGTGCTCGCAATCCTCCTCAGGGCATGACTCTCCAGCCAATCATTTAACTGGCTCTGAGGGGCTAGCTGTTTGGTGAGTAATAAATTAATTATTTATAATAAATATAAATTAAAAACATAACATGATCATTAAGGAATTATCATTCAAATAAAAAATGGACAATTGCATAATAATAAATTAATATTATTATTATAATTTTTGTTATTATAATCATAGTAATATTATTATTATAAATGACACACTAAGTTCGACATGCATTTATCTTTGGCATTCACAAAGAGTCTCCAGCAAGTGAAATGGTGACAATTCTATCACAAATCTATCATAAAACTGTTTTCTCTCTAACAAATTTAAACATATTTTAAGATTTAAAAATAATTATACATATTTAAAAAAATAAAAATAAATCTAATTTTATCGTAAATCCTCAAAATCGAACTCATACAAATGCAAGCGAACATTACCTGGACATGTCCGTTTAGCTCCCGCGTGCCATCGTAGACTTCCCTTCTCGTTCCCGAAGACCGAGGTTCGTTCCTCGGAGACCGGGAATATCCCGACGAGTCCGATCCTTCGTGGACGCCTCTTTGGCCTGCTACATATCCATCTGTGAGAGGTTTTGTTTTGTTTTCATTTATAGTATAATGCATCACAAGCACTATATGACTGTAAATGTATTAACAATATCTTAAACACAGTATAAAAGAAACTTATTTATATGTTATGTGATTAGCTGTAAATCTAAATAATCAATATTTATATAAATTACACCGTGGAACAAGACATTTGTGATTGCGTGGGCTGCGCTTCTCATAATTGAATTCATAAAGGCTCAGATATTAGTACAATTACTGTCTTGCAAATAAAAATAAAAATTTATTTTTTTGTTGTTGATAAAATGAAGTTTTAAGAAAGTCAAGACTTTCAAAGAGTTTAAAAACAGTTTCACCACTCTTCGAGAGTGACGACCACTTCCTGTTCAGTTGATCCATTCGGTCGTTCATCCTCTGGATTTTAATTTTTAAATTTTCAGCACTCGGAGGTTGTCCACTTCGGGCTGATTCTTATCACTGGATTTAAATAATTAAACGAGGCACTTCGTTTAAATGTTTTAAACTAAGATTTACTTGAATTTAAGTAATGTTATATTCAAGATGTAAGGATAGATTGCAATGGTTTATGCTTAGTAAGTAATTATTAATTCATCATCATCACCACCACCGCTACCATCATCATCGTCGTCGTCGTCGTTGTCATCGTCATCGTCATCATCATCATCATCATCATCATCATCATCGTCGTCATCATCATCATCATCATCATCATCATCATCATCATCGTCATCATCATCGTCATCATTGTGATACTTCTGCTCAAAGAGTATGGGTCTTCGGATTCTTTCATTGAGTCCATCAGCAGTCATTTGAAGTTCCCTGTGATGCTGATCCAAGTTTCTCTTTTCTTCTTCAAGGCCTTGTGGTGCTGACACATCCAGGTTGGCGAGTAGATTCTCTGTTGCCTTGAGGAACTTTCAGTAGAAAATTGTGAATATTAAGTTAATTACATTTAACAAATAACTAATAATGACAGCGACAATCATAACAATCAGCCAATTCGAACCTCGTCAGATTTCTTATCAAAGATAGCAATGGCCGTCCTCCTGGCAGCATTTTCATTGGATCCCCTGGAGAAATTCCTCCATGCTTCATTCAACCTGTTTGCCTGATCATTATTTGGCTCCATGTCAAGACCAAGAGCTCTTCTGAGGTACAGAGCTGCTTTCAGGAGTTCCTGGCCATAATCAAAGCTGTTCTGGAAGAGGAATGTTTTGTTATTACAATTACTATTCAATGTAAAGACTTTTTGTCTTTTAAAATTCAAGTATCATGTCCGACCACATCGTGTCCGATCAACTTTGACAATCTGCGCAAGTGCACAGATGCCACTAATGACTGGTATCTCGTCGATTTTCTTCAACTCAATCCAAAATCATGTTTATTGGCACACCCATACACCTCAAGAATCTATCTCCCCATCTTCAATAAACATTGCCGGCACTATTCTTCTACTACCCTAAAACTCCTCCGTGCCACATTTGACTTCCACTTCAGCTTTAAACAGCACGCCACCTCTATAATAAAATCCTGTAACCACCTCATCTGGGCTATCAGACACATCCGTCCGTTCCTCTCGTCTGCAACTCCCTCCTCTACCTCTGCCTCGCTTATCCACTTCGTTAACTCCCTTCGGCGCACCCAGAATAACCCAGCCAAACTCGTTGAAACCTACACTTGAATTCTTCATGCGTCAGTTGAAGACCCATCTGTTCAGGATGGCATTAAACCGAGAACCAAGGCGCCTCTAACAATATGCTTACAGCATCATATAAATGAACTATTACTATTATTATTATTATTATTACTATTACCATTATCATTACCATTATTATTGCTATTGCTATTATTATTAATTATTATTATTATTATTATGTTGTATGCAGCATTAAATTCTGATTTGGAAATGTTTCAAATTTAAAGTTTAGTTCTCCAATTTGTTTTTTAATTGTGCAAACAACGAGCAGAGCAGAATTATAACCAATAAACTAGATTGTTATTTTTAAACAGCTCCAATTATCATTGTAATTCTTGTTCCAACCTTTGCAGTGTTTTCTCCTTTTCCAAGTTCTTCCTGAAATCTTTCCAAATCCTTGAGAGTCTGATTATTCTGTGAGTCAGGATCATTTATCAGTCCATCCAGTTCTTTGATCCACGTGATTGCCTGCACGAACAATGTTGAGATGGAGTTTAAGTAGAAATTACAACCTATTTACGTTGTATTTCAGTTATCTAATGCATATATATTTGAACAATCATTAATTCGGTAACAACAATAATAAATAGGTTGTAATAATTTTTGCCTACCTAATATTTTTTTTTTATTTTATAAAAAAGTTACAAAATGTTTAATAATTAATAATTGCCATTTAATAAATGATAATTAATAATTAACAATTAATAAATGAATCATTGAATTTCATTTTGCTTCACCTGCTCGATATTTTGTTCGCAGATTTTCAACTGCAGAAATTGTTGCAACTCCAACTTCTTGAGGTCGAGAGCATCCCTGATGTTCTCCCTATCATTCTGTAACTTTTCCAGGCAATTTTCCACGTAGGTTATGTCTGGTTCCCTGTTGATAATTATGTCCTGACCATAAGCATTTTTCAAGGGCAGGCAGAGCATGTCTTTCAACAATCCACCTTCCCTCATGGCCATTGAGTAGTTGAAGTCTTCAAATAAAATTTTGAGGAGATTAATTCAATTTGTTTCCATGATGCTCAAAAATGACTCAATTAAAATGACCCAATTTTTCTGAAAGAGCATTTAAGGTGTCCAAGAGCTCCTCGACAGAATCCAAGTCGGTTTTGAGGTTCAATCGCTTTCGAATCTCCTCGAGGAGAACGGAGATCTGTAATTATTCGTTGATCGAAATGCTACAAAACATACTGAGTCTGGTCCTTCATAAACACTTCTTTGTTTGATTATTAATATTATCACTTAATTAACAGCAAATACAAGTTGATTGTAGGCTGTCAATTGTTTGATATTGTTGATTATTAATATTACCACTTAATACTTTGTTTTATTATTAATATTACCACGTAATAATACAAAATAAATTTTCTTTAAAATGTCATTGTTTAATTTTGCCAGACCTCATCAATGAGTCTATGAAATTTGACAGCAGCTATGACAGTGTTTCTCCTCTGCTCCAGTCTCTTGGCAAAACTCCTGTACACAGTATCCATGTAGTCCCTCTGAGCTTCCAGTTCTGTGGCTTTGCTCTCCTCGGCCATTGAATATTGGGCGTAAGCTTCGACTTTGTGTCTCAACTCTGCATACTTTCCATAGGAGTCCTGCACGTGAATTTTCATTAATGATGTTTCAATTATTTACATTACTTAAATTAGATTCCAATTTGTAAAATAAATTGAAGGTGGACATCACTTTCTCTGGTCGTCAAGTGAGACAAGTGAATTGCTATTGAATTACAAACAAGCAAAAGGAACACGTGGAAATGTGGGGTTTCGACGCAATGTAATATTGGATGGAAACGTAATATTGGATGAAAAAAATAAATAACAAATCACTGCTTATTTAATTAAATCAATTAATTGCTAATGAGGATAAATGCGTGAAATTATGGCAACGAAAATCTTTGTCGCCGCGACAACGACTCACGAGACACTTCAACTCGAGCCTCTCGTGTTGCTTCCTCAGTTCGTCTGCGGAGTCGTAGTTTCGTCCGATCCCCGTCTGGGAGATCAACAGTTTGTCCCCGGGACCTAAGATCCACTCGACAACCTCGGGAAAGCATATTTTATTATGATTGCATTTTAATGAATTATTTGTGAATTCAATCGAGTGAATGCTTTCAGATAAATATTGTTACTTTTAAATATTATTACTTATTATTATTGATATTATTACCATTTGCTAGAAAGAAATTTCAGTTTGTAACAATGAGAAGCAAGTGGTGAACATACATGTGATAAATAAGTAAAATGACTAAATTTAACTTGATTTTTTTAGATCATACTTCAAATAATAAAAAATTTAAAAAATTCCAAGTACTTCATTCATCTCCTTCTCGAGGGAGGTGATGCCTGCTTTCTGCTGTTCTTCAACATCCTTCCTTCTCCACATCACGTCCAGCGTCGACAACTTTCCTTCGACGTCCGTCATGGCAGACGAAGCCCTCTGCACGATGATCATCTCGTCCTCTTCGTAAGTTTCAAATGTCGGTGATTTGAAACTCATGCAGAATTCATCTCCTACAATAAAATAACCACATTTCAAAGAATTCATAATTTAATTTCAAGTCAATTTATCTGAAAATAGTAACATTGTAATAATAATGTTATTTTGTAATAACATTATAAATTACATCAAAGCTATAAATGATGTCGTTGTGACACAAACAGCAATCGACATTCCAACCTTTCCTGACAAATTCCTCAGCTCTCCTCTTCACGTCCATGTAATCGATCCAAAGATTTTGAAGGTTTGAAGGAGTTGCTTGGAATAAATTACTCGACATGTGAACAGCAAACATGTCGAGCTCAGAGCAGACAGACTTAGCCTCCTTCATGTAAGACTCGATGAACTGTTGGATTAAGAAATCCTTTTATTCTTCTCCTTCTTATTATTATTATTATTACTTTTATTATTTTGTATATTGTCTTTTTTTATCATCAATATAAATCCTTTATTACCCAGTCTAGATCCTACATTCAATTCTCAAGTTTTATTTGAAATGCTTGAAATTATGATATCTGTGCTAATACATGAAGTTGGAAAGACCTTTGATAAAGTTAATAAACACATTTGCACCACAACCTTTCTTAGCATCAGCCATTTTTCATGGCTGTAGTTCAAAGTCCCTCCAAGATTTGGTAACAGATGACGAGCGTTGAAGCTCTCCTTCAGTTGTGACTTCGTGACTACGTGGACCTCAAAAACGAAACACGATAGAATCTGTAGACAACTGATTTATTAAAATTTTGTGCTAGCAACAATATAATCACAAACATACCTTTGCGAACGAGACATTCCTGTTCAGGTCAGGATTCATGATCGGAGGCTCCTCGACAATATAAATATCGGAAACTGCATTGTCGAACGATTTCTTAAAAAAAAAGAGTGCAAATTCTTATGAACATGAATTAAATGAATGCTAATATTATTAATGTCTTTGAAAAAGATACATTGTTAACTTATCAACTTCAAGTTTTACATCTGATCATCTTTATGACTTACCTGACAACAGTTCAATATAAAGTTCAGTCGAGTGGATAAGGTTTTCTTCTGGTTGTCAATTATTACTGAAAAACCTCTCTTCACTGACACTTCACTGTTCAATACAATTTAATTATTAATGGAATAATTTTCAACAAGAACTTGTTGCTTTAGTTCAATCAAATATCTCTGACCTAGGTATGCTTCCCAGATAAATCAAGCAGTCGATGACATCACGTTCTGAAACTCTATGAATGCCACTGTCACTTGGGAAAATTATGATTGGTCCCTGTTTGGAATCTTTGCCCCCTTCAGACAAAAACATTTGTAACTCGTTTCTAATTTTAAGGACATTTTAAATCCCAAACCTGGCAAAAGTGCCACTCGTAGCTTCAAGAGGTCATAGATTTGGCCGGCTTCATAAGTGTTACCTTTAAGAATGCATCAAGCTTTCATCTAGGATTGGTGATCAGATTTGCTAAATGTTTTTAAATTCTTACCAAATCTTTTTTCATACAACTGAAAAGAATCTCCAGGTTCTATGTTGCTGGAGTAGCTCTGAGCTGAATTCCTGCGACTGTATATAACCGACATAGTTGTTCAAGATTTTCAAAATAGCCAAGATTCTGAACATGAACTGTTATTCTTGTTATGTTATGATCTGTTATGATCGAACCAAATATTGTTGAAACTTATTTTTGAACTTTCAAATCGTAACTTTTGAAATATTGATTTCAAGAAATCGAAATGTTTACATCGGTCAGACAAACCGAAATGAAGAGATTTGAAAGTACGCCTAACAATGTCCAACTAATGAAGGTATTCAAACAGGTAAGTGATAGTAGCAGTACGAAGCGTGCATTCGATTAATACTTGATCCCTTCCATCCCAAACCCAGGTGAAACCAAAGCTTTCATTTCAAATGCTAAACATTTTATACCACAGTAATTAGTCTTATTCAAAGTCTTATCTAATCAAACACTGATTTTTGTGAAAACACTGGGTTTCTCGCTTTAGAACTTATTAATTCACTATTTAGAACTTATGAATTTATTAGGTTTGTATTCATGGAATAATAAGTTGTTCGTCTGAATTAGAAAAGTTAGTAGAATTCCTGAATGTTTCGATCCACCACAGTTAATAAGAAATTTTAATGATAATACTATGTTACAATCTATTAAATCAAATTAATTACATTTAATTTAAATAATCTTGTTTCCTCAAGGTCTTCAAGGAATTCTTTCATTCATTACGAGCTGAATGTCGAAATAATCCGATTAATTCAGACGAGTCTTAACAAGAGCGGCATTTTTCAAAATAAAACTCTCAGCACCTTATTACCTCAGCATCTCTTTTATCTAATTAAGTTCTTTTGAAGTTGAAGCGAACCGTTCAGTTTTCCTTTTTCTACGACTGAATCAAAATTGCAACAACTTAACATCAAAAAAAGATTAACTAAACATATTTGATACCAAAACTGATGGTGAGTTATTAAATAATTGTCAAACGAAAACCACAAATAGGACCTCCAGTAAATTACTCATACATCTAAGGAGCCATTTTTGGCACTTACATTAGGGAGAGGGAGTCGAAAATCAGACAAAGATATAACGCCCCTGCGGCAACAAGAACACTATTCTTCTATTCGAAACATGTCTTTGGGTGCACATAGAATCGAGTTTCAGCGAGAAAATCTAGAGATTTATGTTTGCACCATCCGAGTGCAGACTGCAAACAATACCTGGAGAGACTTGGGACACATCTTTCTCGCATTTTGTTGACTGCAACTAAAGTTCTAATCCGCCGTTGATTGCAGACTGAAGCGGACTTAATCTGACAGACCCAAAGTTGAAGATATTGGGATTAAAATGCCCGTTGCTATGTTGTATTGCATTGCCATTCTCTGACTGAATGGATGCCGACACCATTGTTGCCATTATCTTGGCCGATCCAGAGTACATTTTATACAACTTTATCCGCAGATAATGGGATTATAAATTGCACGTACAGAATCATATCTCTTAAAGGAGCATATTCAAGTCGACCAACCGAACTCATGATTGAGTTGGTTTATGAAAATGTATTGAAAAAACAACGCCATGCCATCTTCTCGGCGGGGTCAAGACAAAATCAAACAAGAAATTCGAAACCATCGTGAAGACACGACTCTTCCCAAACAATATTTGATCACTGAGCATCTCCAAAATTTATTTCTTAAAAAATATGTTTAAAAATTGGTCATTATAAAATATTATCAACTGATGACAACTTGATTGGTGGGTCGACTCTGTCTCGCATTCAGCTGCAAGCAAGTCCACACAAATTGAAACAAAGCATCAAAGGTGGCTTCCTGTTATTTCTACTCGACTCCAAAAATATGTTTGCATTCACAACGAAACTTCGTTAACAAAATTTCGTAATAAAACTTCATAAGTTCCCCAGGATGGAAGGAAGCGAGGCAGAAGGAATACTGACGTTATGATGATTCCATGTGCGTCATTCCAGTGCATCCATCACATGAAGATGATGTCGACGACGATGCCTTGATGATTATGATGATGATGATAATAATAATGATGATGATGATGATGACGTACACTGACATCAGGAGTAAAAACTTTGGCAAAACTTCCTCGAATCATGATTTCTTTTTCTGACACATAAACACATAGAAAACATTTCTCAAATTCTCAACAATATTATACAGCACTGCCCCTGATTGTCCTGACGACCCTGATGGTGAATGGTGGACTGTGGTGGGAGGGAAGAAAGAAATGAGTTCGACTTCCTCTTTTCCACTCAATCAGCTGGATTCATTATAAACAAGTAAGCGATTACAAACGACTCCCATGAACAACGGAGCTGCGCATGATGGACGAAAAAGGCGGCAAATCTACAGACGAACGAGAACGAAAAGCCTCGCACGAAGAAGCCCAAGTCTGCGCATGCAAATGCCTAAAACTGAAGGTAAATAGAAAAAATATATATATGCAGATGTGGTCCATTTGTTAACTAAGCAGAAAATACAATAAAAGGGCAGAGTACATCAGGAGCTGCCAGTAGAACCCTAGTCCGACGGAGTGAGCCGAGTTGAAAAACATGGAGGGCCTATGATGGGGAGCCCTCATCGTGGGAAAACGAGGCATGTGTGACACGTGTGGCACATTTTGTGTGTGTGGTCTGACGGGTGCCATATCTCCATGGTGACGTCTATTGGGGGGTATGGTGCTGAATCCCTTGTAGAAATCTTCGTCATCCTCCTCATCGATCAGACCCGAGCCACCCGATCCGTCCGTGTCTTCCCCATTAAGGTATCCACCACTACCCTCAGAAGCTGGATTCGGAAAAAAGCATCAATTGTAATAACAGCATCATATGCCTGAAAAACCAGTACAGTGCACGATGATAAGATTCATGCTTGAGGCTATGACGGCATAAATATGACCTCGACAATCTCCTAGGTTACATAAGTACACAACCCTACAGCTAGCATATGGTGAACATGGATGAGACCAGTGTGTAACACTCAGTATGAGGATGCCTTTTGGCAAAATGCAGTGATAACATGGTTGGACCCAGGAAGCTATTTATCTGAGGTATTGTGATACGAATGTGGGCGTTTCACACGTAGTATTCCAACAGAGTGGTTGAGACCTCCCACGAACCAAGTGCCGTGGGAACAACTTACGAACCTTTTAGTCGTGAAACTGACTTTTAATTTATGCACAGATTAAACACACTTGCAGTAATTATTTAATGTTATTTATTTCTACAATTTATTATTATTATACATTATTATTATTATTATTATTATCATTATTATTATTATATTTGACAAGCAACTCACCACCCTCATCTTGTGAGACATCCAACCCTTCAAATGATTTGGTCAGCTTCAAAGTGACGTCCATTAATTTGCCGATCTGCTGTTTTATGAGTTGGTCGTCTTTGGCATGTTCGGACATTTTGCCACCTTCGGCCGCAGACGCGTCATCGACGACTCGAGTCTTCGAGTAACTGGAAAGGCAACATTTTCATAAGCTTTTGATTGTTCTCAGACGATCAACTCAATCATTATCATTATCAGCACCACAATCATCATCATCATCATCGTCATCATCGTCAGCATAATTATTCATCATCGTCATTAAACATCAACATCATTATCAACCCCACAGACCTGGCTTTTGCAGTACCATTCCAGCAGTTGTCGTCAGAAGCGGTGCTATTCAAAGAACTCCTTCCAGTTTTGACCAACAAAGGTTCGCAAGCCGCTCCGGACATGTTTCTGAACAGATCGCCGGAAGCCAACAATTTATCTCGAACTTCTTGGAGAATCAGACCCAGGTCTCCTAATCCGTTCCTCTCCGTGGACCTACCCATCCTCGGGACAACGGCATCCGAGGGGTAAGACCTTTTAGAACGGGGAGTTAGGGTCGGTTCGCCACATCCCATGAAAACCTTGAAAACAAAAGCGAGGATACTCGTCGAGAACGAAATAACGACCACATATTTTAATAAAAATTCCGTGGCTCGTTTAAACAGAAATTCGTTGCGTAATTTTATTTAATTTTCATTCGATTTGATTTTTAATCTCCGACCTTGTTGTTGATTTCCTCGCTTTGGTCCTGGTAGTTCATAATGGCCTCGGATATTTTCACGTTGATTGGGGAGATGATGCCCACAGGGTGAAAGGGTCCTTCCAGTCTTTCCATGACTTTTCGCATTTGTCCTGCACCAAGTTGACGCGAATAAAGCAGGGCGCAATACAAATTTGGGGAAATATTATTGTACATAGTTAACACACATTTAATGGCGTGCTATTAAATGTGTCATTACATCATTTGCATGATTGTTGCCTTACAGTGAACGGCCTGCTCATTTCATTGATACACCGACATCGGCATTGATACACACATCTCGGGTGTGCGAATGAGGAATCATGAGGAATCATGAGGAATGGAAATAATGAGTCGAGTCAATAAGACGAATGTAAACTGATGCCCACTGGAAAGTGCTCAAATGTTCTCAAGAAAGAAAGACAAAACTTGTCCGGCTTTTTAATATTAGAAAGGTAATCATTAAAATCAGCTTTTGAAAATAATATTTACGACTCGTTTAAATTAGGAACAAAGATGCGAGATGCAGAAAGTAGTTGGCTTCTAAAAATCTTCTAATTACAACATAACCACCGAGACATGAAGCCTGAGACACTAGACAAAGATTCCACGAATGTTTTCAAATCACAACTTATCGGATAAATCAGGCATTTTTCCACAACCTATCTCTTGCCATCCGTATGGGTGGAATTCTATAATTCTTGCTGTTTAAAAAAGACCTGCAGAACAACCTCCCCTACGTTCTCACCATCTCCATAGTACGAGTGGAAACAGTTTTGGAGAGGTGACGAGCAACAAGGTTGAACCGATGTTCATCATCATCATCGCCATCGTCATCATCATCATCGCCATCATTGACATCGTCATCATATACGTCAGAAACATCAAAGACCTTCAATTATAATAACGATAATAGAAATGCTGACTCGAGTGAGAGAGGAGATCGACATTGAAAGCAACAGAAAGAACAACAAAAAGCTTCACTCGTGACCATGGAAACCGATCATTAACTACAAAGAATCAACAATCATTAACCACAAACAACCATAAGCTACCGTGCGACTCTCGTTCGAACATCAATCACTCATTTTTAATGACATTCAACAAGTTGAGTTTTAGAGGAAGTTCTAATGCGAAATCAAGGTCTTCGCAGTTCCCTTGAAGAGTGAATTGAACGTTAAAACAGGGGACACCGAGTGCAACTCTTGCATGTCTGACGGTCGGCGAGACACAGCAAGCATGGGTACAGGTGTTCGAACCGACACAAGCTGATCTCGCGATCTTCGATGAGGTCCTGCATCAACTGGGGGCTGTTGATGTCGGTCGAAATGGAAATTGCAAATTGTGAACAAGCCGTCAATTCACCATCACCGACGATCGAAAGATAAACGCATGTAATCCAGAGGCTAATTTCATGCGTCTCAACTCGCAAGTAGGAAATGAGTGGACGATAATGGAGGCAGCAGGAGGTTGACTAGATATATGACCACGAATCAGAGAGGTGTTGATGGGATTCATAAATATTTACTCTAATAATAATAATAATCATCATCATCATCATCATCATCATCGTAAGCGCCAGATGGATGAGGAGGAGACGACAGCTGGAAAGTCCTGAAAAGCTGGATGGAATTAATTTCATAGGAGAGATCTCTACACAGCCTCCAATAAAACCAAGGAAGAATTTTGAATGAAAAGTGTTCCCCACCACAGTTTAACGTCAACTTGGTCCTCACATTCATCCATCTGCCAACTTTCTTGTCAAATATCGCAATAGTTACATTTAATTGCACAAGCCAGGCTCGTAATTACGCTGTAATGCCTAATTATGGTATCACGACTGCCCTGACTGAACTCATGGAAGAATAGGAATGAAATGAATAATTAATATTTGTTTACCCTTCAATGCTACAAAGTAGAGTACCCAAATTCAGCACCCGACCCACCGACCGACCGACCAACCAACCAACCAACCAACCAACCAACCAACCGACCAACCAACCAACCAACCAACCAACCGACCAACCAACCAACCAACCAATTAATGAACCAGCCAATCGTCTAAAGAACAATTGGACCTGTAAAATATATTCAAATAACCAAAGCACTTCCTACCCAAGTAGTTATCCCACGGAAACTCGAGTTGATGGTAGGGAGCATAGCAACCACTCATGACGTCAGAGCAGTAAGAGGAGCAAGGTCTTAGGTTGTTCAGTCCACTGCAGTGAAGGCAGACGGTCATTCGGGCATGGTCCCTGATGCACGACTGAGACACTTTAACCTGCCAATTATCGTCAAGGATTCAAATCTTGAGGTTCACGCCTCACTGCTAAAGAAATTAATCAGTCGTGCATTTTAATTTCTACTATATTCGTTTTTATTCTATTTTTAACTGCAAGGGGTCATGCATGATTGTAGTTCCTAATCCATTCCGTGCAAGTCAATGGATCGTCGACAATTCAAGTTGAGATTAAGGATTACACAAAACATTTCGTAAAAAATGAGAGGCATTCTGCACGGAGGTGATCAGTCACAATTTGGAGCACCAGTGCAGAAATTACCCCACTCATCATCCGGACCGAATGGATGGATGGAGCTGGAAGGACATCCACAACGGGCAAATCCACTCACGTGATCACTACCACCACTTTGGACCGCTAAGTGGTTCCAATGAATAGGCCGACTTAATAACAAAAAGTAAATGCGTAACTAAAAAAAAGTAGAGTCGAGCTTTGACCCCTAAAATTTAATTCAAGAGAATATGAATATGAATATGAATATGAATATGAATATGAGGTTATCACCAAACCTCAGTAAGAGGCATCCGAAATACGACGTCTAATTATTCGCAACAAAAAAAAAACATTTCGGCTCCGTTTTGACATTTTTATCAATGATAAAAGCTTCGACCGCGAATGAGACGACGAGATATAAATAAACTTCTCAAAATTTCCCATCCCTTTGGAATGCTTACCTTCCGTAAGGCGGTTACGAAGTCCCTCCCGACCTTGAGACCTTCGTAGAAGGTCCGGGCGGCCACCATGGTCCTCTTCACCTGATTAGACAGCTTCTGGGGCATGTCTTGAAAGGGTTTCAGGGAGTCCACGTGTTCCACCACGCACTTCAAATACCTGGAAAACATCCATCCATCATCCGTTTCACCATCCGCACAGTCTGAGTCGTAGATACATCTTTTAAGATAGCATCGGCAACATCTCCAGAGGAGATAAAGCACGTTTGGGCGCCTCTTAATTGGAAGAATAAATGTTAGGCGGGATAACAAAGTAGCTTATCAGTGCAATAATCGATGGGGTAATATTACTCCCAGTGACGTCAACGGCAATAATCAATGGAGTAATATTCGAGTATTAATGAAATATTACTTGGCTAAAATTTCCTTAGCGACGTCAACAACATGAAGAACATCTCCACCATCACGAGCCATGGAAAGCAATGATGACGAGCAAATAAACTTAAATCACGAATAAATGAGAATCTTTTAAAAACTTTCAATTCATCAGCAGCAGACAACAGCAGGCTGATAAAATCAAATTTTACTTAATTCTAATAAACAAGTAAATCTGGATTCTATTTGCTGTCTTCAAAAAGTGCTCAAAGTGCAATGCTCGATAAATGCGATAATTAACGAAATTAAGAGAACTTGTTGTTGAAGGAGTATTGGGCATTGAGGAGAGAAAACATCTTCTGCATGAGGGTCTTGAAGAATTTGTCAAAGACCTTTATAATGTCGAGGTCGCGACCGCTCGAGTAATATTGCTGGAGCTGTCGGAAGAGTTCTGCAAAGATGTGAGACTCCTGCATGTACAGCTCTCCGTACGTCTTCTTAAACATGTCGTCCAAGTCGAAAGCAGACTTGTTGATCAGCTCGGTGCAGAATGCTGGAGCACAAAAACAATTCGATTCTTCATTAAATTATTTATAAATAAAAGAGTAAATCGTTAAACGAAATGCGTATGTTAAGAAACTGCTCGAACGCTTCAAAAGAGCGTAAATCCTTAAAGCCCTTAAGAACGTGCAGCCTCTTGTGCGCTAAGGACATGGGATGCGATAAATTTCAAAGAACCGATGGAAAGTGTGTGCTTTGAAGCACGAACCTTCAAAATCATAATTCACGCCAACACATCTGGAGGAAATGAAAGAAAACTTCATTACTAATTATCCACCTGAGTCGACCAATTATTAGCAGAACCTTTCCAGGTATTTCCAAGTGACCTAGTCGTCACGTCCTGCTAAGTGCCGATGTGGCACAACAAGGATGTCAATATTGTTTAATGTTCATTTACTTCATTCCTGTCAATTATCGCCAGACTATTATGAGGGCCATTAATATCATCATCATCATCATCGTCGTCATCGTCAATCCCATGATTATGACCGTTTATTTTTATGTATCAAATGTTTGTTGATCTTGTGAACCTTGTTTCACCGACCCATTCATCGCCTCATCAGTGTTTAAACATGCGATAAATACCGTGTCACGTGACGAATGACATTCTCGTGCTACCGACTCACAAGATCACAAGAGATGCTAATTTGGAGAATCCCTTAAAGAATATTTATGTTGGTCAGAAGGAGAACAATCACCTATCGAATTCCTGATCAGGTACTTCTAACATTGAAGTCATGGGATGGCTGTGTTCGAGCTGGGGATCGAACGCAAGGCTTTAAACTTGCCAAAACGTTTATCCTCACTCGATAATGTGCTTAAGCCAGAGACAGCAAGGTCGGTTAAATCAGCCAAGTTCTGGAATGTTCAACGAGGTGTGGAGATCCACTGGAGTGGTGTTGAGACGTGAATAGGCGCCTACAAGGCATTGATAATTACTTCAACCACGAGGGAGTCGATTAATTTCAGAGCTGAGACAACAACTAGCAAAACAAAATTTCCTTCAAAATTGGGTCAGCCACGAGATAAATTGGAACCTTCTCTATTTACAAAAGCACGCTCAAAAAGCTTGCATTGGCACGAGGCTTGATAAACGTATCTAGAGAATCTCAAAAGCAGTCTTGGTTGTTGGAAAGATACTTGAATAGATGAATGGACGGATGGGCGAACGAATGCATGGACATGGATGAAAGAGTCTTGCGAATACATGTGGAGTTCATTACGATCCCAAACAAACAAAAAAACCTTAAAGCATATCATCATCCTCATTTACTGCCGAACAAAGTCTCATACCCTGTTTAGAAGGCCTCAAAAACAGCATTAGCTGTCTAGATGGTGGAAACTCCTATAAATTCTAACATCTAGGCTTGCTGTCAGCTATTATCGGAAATTCATTTTTATTCATTTTCACCGATAATACCTTTTTCTTTTTTTTTCCTTTGTTTAGTTCATCCAAGGCATCTAAAACATGGCTAGGTCAGAGATGGATCGATATCACTGCACTCGCTGTGATCCTTCACATCCAATGATACACTCCGTAGTTGGTCACAACGTAAATGATGACATTGAAAGTCTAAATGATATGACATTGAACGTCTAAATGATATGACATTGAACGTCTAAATGGCGAACAACAACTAATAAGTTATTCGGACTGCATTTCACGATCGAGGTAAGCACGAGTCCTTACGAGAAACATTCTGCACTCCAAACGGCACAGTCGAGCTCAGACAAATTCTTATGGAGAATGAAACGTTTGAATGAATTGAAAAGAATAATTCATTCACTGAATGCAGTCCCAGCCAAGAAGCTGCTTAATGAAATTGAGATTCGATCAAATTTAAATTTCCAATTTACTTAAATTAAAATATGTTGGAAATGAAATATATAGATAATATAAATTATCTTGATTGACAATTATTGCTCTTATGGAAATCAACTTGAGTGCAAATGGCCGAGCAATCCCTCCCTCAGTAGAGTACAATTGGAGGAGAGTCAAAACATAAATAATGAATGAATGAATAAATAAATAATTAATGAGCTGACTGAGGCCCTTCCAAGGGTCATAAAGTATTTTCATGCCTTGAATTGAGAAGGACAGTAATCGACTTGTAGTACTCGAAAAGTATTACCAGCTTTTCTAACAAGCACAAATGAACTTCATCGTCATCAACTTCAGTTACCTTCAGAAATTCGAGTGAAGACTTCATCTCGTGTCATTAAAAATATTTCAAACTTAGCAGCAACATTTCCACGATAAACATTAAAATCATGACATTATAATTTATGACATTTTTGTTTAATGTTTTGAATGTAACAATGAAATTTAAAAAAATGTAATATTGTTGGCCACTTATTATTATATACTTATTATATAGTGTTATTGTCGTTAAAGTAAATATCCAGCATGCAAAGAAATGTGTCTAACAGTTGTATTTCTCTGCCACAGCAGTCAACGTCTTCTTCATAGCGTCCAGTTTGTGATCCATGGACACAGTGGACAATCCAGCCGTTATGAGTCTCTCTTCGATGGCCTTCGTGCAACAGCTGGGTCCAAAACCACACATTTGTAGTGTTTCGTCTGTAACATTACAGTAATGCGTCACAACGGGATACGAATGGATGGAAAGGTCGGATGAATGAATGAACGAACGAACGAATGAATGAGAGCAAGAAGGCAATAGAAAGAGATTTTTTAATTCGTCGCGTGGGTGGGGAAGAAACACGTCCAAATGGAAATGCACTTCATCCGCGGGAAGTTGAAAGCACTCGAAAATGGAACGTCAGTCATACTGGGACGAGATGTTAGCGAAACATAATGATGCTTAAATGATTTAGTTTCAAATTATTATTATTATCATCATCATCAATCATTATTATTATTATTATTATTATTATTATTATTATTATTATTATTATTATTATGAGTAATCAAGTAAATGACATCATCACCATCATCAGATGGCAAATAGATGCCGACAACCAAATAAGCAAAATGCGAACAACCCAATAAATGAAATTCTAGGAGCATAAAATTATAATTAAAACCAATCCATGAGGAAATAAGTCTGACAAATGCAGGCCAAGCAAACAGTTTTGGCAGGAGATTCAGACGAGCCACAGCCGGGTTGGCATGACGAGCTGTGATGATGATTCAATATGGCTTAAGTAAACAACGAATGCACGGCTAGCCGCCTCTTCCACGGCGTCTAGATTGCAGCATGTCTGGTGCAGCAGTTTATTAGCATCATCCACCGGTCGGTCGGCCGGGAAGACACTCAGTCTGAATCGGGACGATATACGTTCCCAATAAAGATTGTAGTTCTGCCACGGATACGTCTTATGCAACTTTGTGGACCGTGGTGCATCGACAACAATAGGAAGTCCTTAGAGGCAACATTCCTCTTTACTCGTCGTCTTTGTCGTCGGTCGCCAGCAGATGTTGCAGCGAATGTAAACACGACCGGCTACATTCTCACACATCCATTATGCAACTACGGGTCTCATTAGAGATGTAAGCAAACAATTATCGTGCGCTCGTACATATTTACCAACGCCACATTATTAACGAGCTCGTTACAAATTGCTACAACCCGCCAAGTAATTAGGTCTCTTTTAATAATAACAATAATAATAAATAAATAATCTCCGCAGCTGCATGCCTGCAATCATCAATCACGACTTAACGTAGTTAAAGTGAATTCCTCTTAAATGGTCGGTTATCCTCAAAAGTTGTTCAAGTGGTCGAGCATTTCTTTCTCTTGCGAATGTCTCACTCAAACAACAGCACCACCGAGGAATGCATCGTCGGCCACCATGCACCACCGCAAGTCGAATCACTTAAAGGCATCTCTGCGTTTATCTGGCGCTTCGTTGACAACGCTTGAACCCCAGTGATGTTGCAATAGGTAAATACCTATATAATATACCTATATTCATAACCACCGACTCATCTCAAAAGCGAAGTGCCAAATAAAGAGTTATGCAATAGTTGCACCCTCCCCATGGCGTTGTCTGTCTGCAGTGACGCAACGAGTTGGTAATTGGAGTGCAGATGAATGAAACTTCAGAGTGAAGCAGAGAAGTCGAGTGGCTGTGCGTCTGAACTGTAGAAAAGCGGGTACTCCCGCGTGTTTATCATGCCAATCACAAATGGCAGCACGATGACATTAAAAATGATATAAAAATGTTTCTCTTGTAAATGTTTCAACCTTTGAAAAGTATTAAAGTATTCGACCCTGCACTTCTGATTAGGTGTCCCGCCCTCAGAATCATGCCAATCAATTGAGCAACCTCATTAAGCCAGAGACTAAACAGCTGTGGCATGATGGAAGGATCTCCCCCCTCATCATCTCTCTTCCAATTTTATTTCATTCATTCATTCATTCATTCAGTGAAATGCATGAGCATGAAATTCATTCTGTCATGCAGTCCAGCTGTAACTGTCATCTTCATAAATCACACATTCCAATGGTAACAATCAACACATTTTCACCCAACTTCCATCATTATCATCAACGAGGACTTCACTAACAACTCCACCCCATTATTCCCCTCAACTTTAACGACTGCCATCTTGCTCGTAAAAGTGATCTAATTTGGCATTTCGTGAGGAAATATTATTGTTTTAAGGCACTAACGCTGACAATTCCACAAAACCATTGAACGAAGCAAATCAACAATTGATCTTAATTATAGTTCCATTCCAATTATCATCAACTTTTCCAAAAATTCACAAGGAAACAACACATTGAGTTCCTTTCTATATTTTACAAGCACTCTGAAAACTCTCTGGAAGACATCAAATTATGAAACAAAACTGTTCTCAATCCATTGTTCTAAGAGTATTTTTAGAACCATTTCAAACCCTTACGACGAGATCGAGGCCAAAAGTGGAATTTGATGGATTAAGTGGTTGTTAATCTATAATTGAAACGTGATCGGGTCTTAATTAATATTATTAATATTAAACATTAACACAACTGCTATCAAAAGAGACTGGTCTTATGTTTATCTAGCCTAAGGAATCAAACAGAAGCTACATCATTATTTTATGGAACATGTTTAGCATGATGACAGTACTGTTTAGTACAAGTAATTATAGAAGTCAAGAATGCTTCATTTATAAAGCCTTCCTCAAAACTTGAGTTCAGCTCATTTTGTAAAAGTTCGTTTAGTGTAACACATGCACCAGACACATTTGGTCTAAAATTGAAAAAAAAAGAGACCATATATCATGCTTTCTGTTTGACAACAAAGGCACTCATTAAGATATATAATATGCAGAAGATAATTAGTGTTTCTAAATTTTTGCTTCCACTAAATTTCATGAAACTCTGAATTAGGTAATTTTGAAGTCATTTAACACTTGAAAACAAGAGATATATGTTGCTAAATTGCTATTTCTTTTAATATACATTCTAGAATTTTACAAAATATTACCTTGTCAACAATGGCATCATAATAAAATAAACGAAATGCACTAATTTAGAGACAGTTGCTAAAAATCAAACAATAATAATCATTTACTTTTTATTGATAGCTTTGGAAGGTGGCTGGCATCCAGTCCCCTGGAACTCCAAAAGTTTCTCAAAGAAGAACATGAACCCTGCTCATTCTTCTTTGAGCCATCTTTTTTAGAATTTGTCTTTGCACAACATACCACTGAGATCAGAGTTACGAATAGCAATAAGCACACATTAGTGTAATAAAGACTATTTCTTCGGTACATCTTGGACTAAAACGTTAAACGAGCTGCACGATTATAAAGAACTAACGATTTTGACTAATTGAGTTGTCATCGACTTGAGCAATTATTGCTAAACTATTTGTAACATCAATACTGATTGACATGAAGGACCAGATACCGCGCGAGCAAGAGCAACCGTGCGCTCAGGCCGTGTGAACACAATGAAAATAAACAATAACCATTCAGACAACCAACTTGCAGACCAGCTGCCAAGGATAATTTAAAACTTTTAAAATGCGCTTTATTTTATCAACTAAAATATAGAATCACGTAATTGTTATTTTCAAAAATAAATTTCATTTGCACCATCGAAGTTTAAACTCAAGAAATAAAATGATTGTCGCGGTCCCCCCCCCGTGAGTCATTTACGAAAATAGAACTGCAAATTTATCATGTTTTATTAGAATTTTAAAGACGGGCATATTTTTTTGACATATTATTTATTTGATTCATTTATAAAACAATCAATAATCTAACAATTAAATTCAACATGATATGAAAATATTTTAAGTTAAATTATTTCTTATTTCATTGCTTTAAGAAAATTTTGAAAAAATTAAACCAAGAAAATATTCAAAACTTAATATTTAACAATGAAGAAGCAGATTAGTTTCAATAACAACTCGGGATTCTTCAAGACTTTCAGAAAAAGCAAGAGCAAAGATAAGGACGGGGAAATAGAATTTGTGAGAACAAAAGTCTTATATTTTAGTGGACTACTTTCTTAGTTTTGTAAAGATTGATTTTCTGGTGTTTTTTTCGGATTGTTTTTTAATATTAAAGTTCAACTTATGAATAAAGTAAAGTGAACAATTGCATGAAAGCATTAAAAATCAGATCAAATTAAGACATTCATGAAAATAAAAACCTAGCGAATGTAACAAAACACCTTTAATTCATTAGACTGTGACGTCAATGTTTTTATTTACATTCAACAGATGAACAACTTTTAGCACGAAGATTCACTATGCTTATTAATATTATATAATTATATTATTTTGTATATTTTTGTTTTACGAAATGTCACAAACTACTTCGTCTTCTTCAAACCTTTTGACTTGCGTCTTGTGTCAGACAGACCTGGAAGAATGCAAGTTCATCGAAATGGCGAATGGAAACTTGTGCCTGTCGTGTTTCGAGATGGAGTACTCCAACAGGTGCACCATTTGCAGGAAGCTCATCCGCCTCGATCAACAGGTATCCATTGGAATTATTTGAACGCAAAACATAATCATCAACTCCTTCTGCTTTTTTGTTGTTAAGGAAAAGTATATTTTCACAATTGTAGTTCAAGGATCCTTTTTTTTTTAAATATGAAATAAGCAGCTGCCTTCATGTTCTGTTGCATCGATAAAGCCAATGAATAATGATGATGACGATGACGACGACGACGACGACGATGATGATGATGACGATGACGATGACGGTGACGACGACGACAACGACGACGATGATGATAACAATAATAATAATAATAATAATACTCGTGTCGAAAATAATTCAGGTGATAATCTCGAGCGCGGCTGTTTTCGCGATTTTCAAAATTTTCTAAATTTGCGTCAGTTTTGATTTTTGTGACCATGTCGCTTTCCCAGCATTTAGGATTGTGAGGTTATTTATGATTTAAAAGGGGAAAACCTGAAGACTTAGATTTTCAGGATGGATCCTGCAGGCTCCCACAAGATGTGATGACGGATGTCAATCTTTTGAATCTCTGGGGCACATTATTCAGAAATGCCCGAGAACGGCTGGCCTACGATATGAGAGACACAACGTCGTTATGAGAAGATTGGAACACGTACTGAAAGGAAAAGGATACACAACAAAAATAGAGCCACGTATCCTACAGAACAAGTGCTTAAAATACCAGTTCTGTGCGCCTGAAATAGCGACACCTACATAGTGTGTGACATAACCATTATCTCAGATGTTTTCAACTTGGACAGGGAGCATGACATACTACATCCAAGATGTTCACAAGTGGATGTTGAAGAATGCCTCAGTCGGCACCCAGAGGTTGAGTCCGGATGTGAATGCCTTCTGCACTGGAGAGGAGGATGGCTGAAAAATCGTTGAGGTTCTGGAGAGACTGCGGCATCCCAAGATCAAGCTTCATGAACATTGTGCTCTCTGCTCTCCAACATTCTTACAAAATATGGACAGCACATAAGTGACAACGAAGGAAGGACAGATCTGTGAAAATGACTGCGAATTTACAAAAACATTAATCGCTGATATTACTCGATGTTGCTGAATTTTTTGGTGACTTCTTTCCTTTCCTTAATTCATGTCCAGGGAGATCTCGGACCCTTATGGGACACTTATGTTGCTTGCTTTTTATGTTTGCGAGGCAGAGGAATATAAAAATAAAATAAAAAAATAATGAAATCTTTGATTCCAAACAATCTTTCACAAATCTCTTCTTTCGAATGAAACCTGCCCAATTTCTTCGGTTTGTTTTCAGCTTTTCCTCTTGCTTTGAATTATGAACGATTGATGTTAATAACCATTTTGTAACCACCAATTAAATTTTCATCAAACTTATTATAAATGATTATGTAATCTTTAACTAAAGTCACTTCACCGCTACTTATGAACAGGAGATCAACATTGATGGAATGCACTGGCATGATTCATGCTTCAACTGCTCCTTGTGCAATTTGAATCTCGTCAAGAAATATTTTGGCTTCACCAACTCACAACTCATTTGCACGGAATGCTACAGCAAAGAATCGTCACTGGAATGCTCCAAATGTACAGAAAAATTCAGAAATGGTACTTTTAAGTTAGGCATTCATCTAGTTTCCGAGGCTTCATTCCTGCTTAAAATGTAAAATATTTGTCGGTTTTAATTTAAGGAAGCTTAATAATTTGCCATGAAACTGTGCCTTGCATCTTCATGTTGTTATCTCGCAGCTGATAAATAAAATTGGTCGATTCGTCTGTTGAATGTTTTGATTGAAGGACAACCAGTGTACGAGTTTGAAGGAACCTTCTGGCACGACGAATGTTTCCGGTGCAGCAACTGCGACTTTCCCATCGGCGCAAGGCCCTTCATCCCTACGGGATCAAAACCAGTTTGCATTGATTGCTTCGAACAGAAGTACATCAGAAATTGTCACAAGTGCGGTAAGGTGGGTCGTATCCACAAATCGATGAGCTTGAGTCAAATAATTGAATGGATCAAAATGTAATCCATGTCGTCTAGTTGTCATTTTCCTTATTTATTTTGCTCTGTTACGCTGCAATAAAAGTTTAAATTGAGGACTTATGTTGCTGGAATTGAATCGTGCTGCGAAACAAATTCAGAATGAACTCGAAAGTGGTGATGATATTTCATCAGTGGATGACGTTGCAAACATCAGTTAATGTATTAATTAGCAGTTAATTAGCACCATATGTTTTCCAGTCATTATGGAATCAGTTAGTATTAACAATTGAATAATTAAGTTAATAAGTAAATGAATAAATAAATAACTGGCTAATTGAATAAATAAATGCATAAATGAATAACTGAATAATTTAATTTATAAATAGTCGTAATGAATAAATTAACGCAAAGAAATTCTTGTTCTGCCTCAAGGCATTGAAAGCAGATGGTTTGGAGAGTGGTGACAAATTCTGGCACGAGGAATGTTTCTGCTGCCTCTTCTGTGGGAAAGGCCTCTCAACCAGCGGAGATTTTGTTTCCCGAGAAAATGAAATCATTTGCACGGAGTGCTACTCCAAGAGGTTCCTCAAGAAATGTCTCAAATGTGGGGCTGACATCGAAGGTGACATCACGAATGTTGTTGTGACATAAATATTAATTGGAATTAAATAAATGAAGTAATAATAACAACATATTTAATAATATATTATTTTTAAAATTATTTGTAGGATTGAAGGGCCTGAAGTTTGTGAACTTTGAGAACTACAACTGGCACACGAGGTGCTTCAGCTGTTCGAGGTGCAACTGTGGACTCATCGACAAGGGATTCGTCATGTTTGGATCTGATATTCTGTGTCCAAACTGTGCCAAAAATAAACTTTAATGAGAACCGAAACATAAAAATTAGACATTTTAATAAATTTACAACAAAAAAATGTCAATTTCAGGTGTTTTTCAGTTTGAAAGTAATATCCTTAAAATGCAATAAAAATCATAATTGCACCTGTAAATATTTAAGAAGAAATATGTTGTTCTATCACAACAACCTAAAAATTAAAACGCAAAAAATTACNCGATAAAATAATGATAATAATAATAATAACAACAATAATAATGATGATGATAACGATAATAATAATAATAATAATAATAATAGTGATAACGATGACGATGACGATGACGATGATGATGATGACGATGATGATGATCTCTTTGGGTAACTGGATACAACTTTACAAGGGCCGCAGAAGATGGACGGAAGAAATAAAGGAAGACAAATAGGCTGTTATTGTTGTTGATGGTCATTTGGGTAGTTGGCCAAGTGACGGGCAAAAGCCAACGACACAGGCAACGACTTTTTGTCAGTTCTACAGAGACATCCAGGGTCATGAGGTAGGGTAGTGTTAGGTGTAGGTGAAGGGTTAGGGATGGAGTTAGGGACCAAAAGTCGATGCCAAAAGTTGGCTTTTGCCCGTCACTTGGCCAACAATCGGTAATTTGTAAAATATAATTTTTTTAAAGTTTTCATTTGACCCACAAACTGTACCACTGAACACAGCTTGAAAGCATTTCACGAATGGACAAAACAAACTCAGACCGACGAAACCACAGATTGCAATGTATTTGGGCTTATTTAAGTTAAGTTTGGCTAATTATTAATTAGGTATTATTATTATAAATTATATTATGATGATGACGATGATGACGATAGTGATGACGACGACGACGATGATGATGATGATGATTATTATTATTATTATTTCAGAACCTTTATTAATGAAATGAATTCTTACTTCGAAATACATTTTAAGTAAGTTTTAGTGACTGACGATAATACAAGAATAACTTGATATTGCACTTCAGTTATGTAGCTTCAGAGTTGTTTTTTGTTAACCATTTATGTAGCGCTGCTTTCCAAGGGCGCTTTCGGTGCAAGCCAGGTTTCGAACACGACACATTACGACTGTTGCCATAACCGCAGTATGCAGGAACTGACTGAACTAACCTGCACTCTTAATAAGAATTATTAAGTTGAATTGGGGAAGGTGAGATTACTCGAGTTGAAAAATTGGCTCAAAGGTCATTTATAGAGGTCATGAGTTTTAAAATGTGACACAGTTTTCAGTCACGTGTCACATTTTGTTGACGATGATAGTGACAGCGATAGCCTACAGTAATCATTTACTGACGATGATGCCAACGATGACGACTATGTCGACGACGACGACGATGATGATGATTGTGATGTTGACGGTAATATATTTAAGTGGATAATGAATTCATTGTCACGAGTGTGCTCTTCTCATTCTCTGAAGT
>MPNW01000033.1:168193-224902 GCA_011800805.1 Hirudo medicinalis
ATGTAAAGTTACATGTAATAATATCAACTTATTCCTTACAATAATAATAAAAATAAATAATAAATAATAATAATAATAATAATAATAATAATAATAATAATAATTATTTAAATTATTGACCTGATGATATGAACAACATCAACAAACGTAATGGAAATACAAATTAATACAAGGCAAGTTCGGTGCCCCAAGGTCGGTAGGGTTTCAAATAGTGAAGGAGATGCGACGTTGAGTGAGTAAAGTTGCTGTTGTCGAAGGTCGAGGTCACGGTCGCGCCAGGTCGTCCGGGGTCGTTCGGGTTTAAAACCCCAGTGAAGAAGTTGAAGGCACCCGCTTCTTTTCTTTCGTTTTGTTGGGAATTTCCATCGCTAAGGGACGAACCGAGGTACGAATGGATGCTTTCAGATTTTGAATCGATGTTGGTCCTGCCGTCTTCTGTTGCCATGGCAATGTTTCCGTAGTTGCCATAGTAATGATGGTGACCGCCGTACGACAATATGGTAGAAGTTGCCGGAAAATACGGAGTCGTTAAGGAGCTGGAATGAGGTTTTGAGGAGTTCGGAGGATTTCTTGAGTCGAAATGTCGTCTGCCTGCTGTTGGTGCCGTTGGCGGACTCCAATAATCGAGCCGCTGTGATACCTGGAAGAATTATTTCTGTCCATGTTTTAAAAGAAATTCATTGAAATTTCTTAATTGTTAGATTAAAAATATTTTGTCTACATTTATTATGAATGCATAATATATTATACTGCAAATGTTCAGTCAAAAGAAGAAAACCTGAGAAAATGCAGACGTGTTGTTGATTGGCAGTTGAGACTTAACGGAAGGAGATGTTAGGGAAGAGTGAAGTTGCTGAGAATTCTGGAGTTGATGGAGGTGGCCGAGGAGGCGAACGAGGAGAGGGTTCTGAGGGTCAAGCCCCTCGAAGGTCATCATGTACCTGGCCACCTCTGACATGCACTCCCTGTAACCTTCCCTCTTCAGGTCTGAAGCCAGGATGGAATGCTCAGGAATTGAACTGTTGACTTTTTGACTGGTTTGAAGGAGTTTTAAATGATCGACTGTCATCTTCAGTATTTCTGCCTTCTCGAGTTTTGCTGAACCCTGCAAAGTTTTGAAAGGTGCGCTGAAGTATTGTATTGAATTGTATTGCATTGATCCGTATTGTATTGAAATGATGGAATAATAATACAGAGGCATTGATATAGTTTTGAATTTATGGGTTATCACCAGGGACGTCATTTGGGGGTGGCCTGATTGGCCCTTGCTCCCCTGATTGTTGGTTAGAAGCAAAAGAAGATCTCCTCTGGGAAAAGCTGCAATGACGTCCCTGGTCATCACATCAATAATATTTTCATTATTTTCAATAATATTTTCATTATGTCAGTGTTATCAAATTAATTGGTTAAAACGAACTTGACTTTCCATTTAGTTAAGTCCATTTATTATTACAACTAATGAATATTAATGAAGTCAGCAAGTCTAATGATTATAATAAATTCAAGGTGTTTTCCTAACTTGCTTTTCAAAAGCAGAAGGAACGAGTCTTTTCAGTTCTGACAAACACTGATTGATTCTGTCTCTTCTCTTCTTTTCAATCATCTTCGCGAGAATAATTTGTAAATATTTAATAAATAATAATAATAATGATAATAGTTTATTCAATTAAGTAAGTATTTATTAATTAACTGAATAATATTATCATAAGTTCACCCCTCTTCTTTTCTTTCTATCTGGAGTGAAGCAACTCTGAGTCGGTGAACTGGAATAATTAAAATAATAATAATAATAACAACAACAACAATAATAATAATAATAAAATTATAACAAAATATTCGACAAATAATATTTAACAACAACAACATAAACGTATTATCTCGTGTAAAACACGTAATTATGAACAGAACATGTCATCGTACATCGCTACACGAAGTTTCAACATCCACTACAACAACCACCACAACTACAACAACCACCACATGGTAAATTGTGGTGGATCCATGAGCAACAATTCTCTTAAATACAAATTCCACTGCGAGCGATAAACGTTCAAAATTAATGAAGCAAATAATAATAATAATAATAATAATAATAATAATATTAACAACAACAATAAGAATATAATTAACAACAACATCAATAAAAATGTAATATTAATAAAACTAAATACATTTTCAAATTCAAAGGAAAAGCACGCTACCCCATCTTGGCATTAACGTCGTCATAGAAATCGTCATCATCATCATCCTCAAATGGTTGCCTCTTCATTCCAAGCTTTTCCATGCTTTCCAGCACAACTTCCACGTCATTAAGACCACCTTTCCATGTCCTGGAGTGGGAGGCGTCTTTAGCAGGTGACCTCTTCCCATTGGTCAAAGGGCGGGAACTTTCGCAGACGTCTCGTGATCTCCTTGTGACGTATTGATATCCGTGAAGGCGATGATCGTTAGCTGTTTGTGTCTTCTCACGAGTTTCACTTGTTGAGCTGTTTGTATGTGTTCAAATTATTCACGTTTGTATGTTTGCTTATTTAATTATGAATGAAATATAAACTTATTAATAATATTTTTAAACCAATACCTCATAAATGTTATGTACAAGTTAACAGCCACCAACAAACAAATTTGAATAGCGTCAAAACAACGCATCACGTTAACCTGGAGCATCAGATCAGTTCATTTGGACAGCTACAAGGTAAGGAAACTTTAAGGAAATTTCACTGAAGTTTTTCTGAAGAATAATAATTGCATCATCGCCTTCATCCTCAATCACTCAATCACTCAATCACTCAATCACTCAATCACTCAATCACTCAATCACTCAATCACTTCAATCATAATCACAACCCCCAAAACAAACTGGCCACCCAGAGAGACAGCAATTAGTGACAATTTGAAGACCACCCATCGCTGAGATCACAAACTTCGAACGTCCATCAACGTCATGAGCGCTTTGAAGAAGTTGATTGGACGACGGATGCCATAGAAACGGGGTTGGTTCTGATCACGTGTTCGGCCCTGCGTCTGGGGACACTTGACCCCGTAAAGGAACACCGGGTGCCTACGATTCCTCCATTGTTTTTGCTTCCTCTGAATTGTTCTATCCATCCTTTCTTCTTTTCAGTTGTTGTTGTTGGAAGTTCTTGTTGTTTCTTTGTATTCTGCTGATTGATGGACCTCGTTTGACCCGTTCGTGCCCAGAAAATATTTGTCTGCATTTGTCTGATTGTCGATCTGAATGTTGAAAGGATTGTTGTTCTGAGGAAGGAGATTAATGCCGCTTGTTACTATTGTATTATTATTGTATTACTGTTGTATTACTGTTATATTACTATTGTATTACTAATGTATTACAATTGTATTACTGTTGTAGTACTATTGAATTACTGTTGTATTACAATTGTATTACTGTTGTATTACTGTTGTATTACTGTTGTATTACTATTGAATCACTGTTGTATTACTGCTGTATTACTATTGAATGACTGTTGTATTACTATTAAATTACTGTTTTATTATTGGAATCACTGCATTACAACAATCAGAAGAATGTTCAAGAAGCAAGGATTCAGAAGATGGCATGGAGAAGACCAGTGATGGATGGTTGGACTCGAACAAATCGTGATTATTATAATTGCAATAAAACAGATGCTTATTTATTTATTTATTTAGTTAAATAATTGTTTTATAATGTGGGGCAATTTGTCTATAATGGTGTCTTTTCGATAATACAGCCCCATGTTACGACCCATTGCTAATTTTGTTAACCGTTATGTTATGACGATCGTATTCGGCATTTTAAAATACTTTTTCATTTTTCGATTTTTATAAACCACCGTCTTCGACGCTACAGATGCCTCCTCCAACAAAATGAACTGTTCCTCTGGTATTGTTTCGAGATAAAGGTGATAAAAATTTGATTAGCGGTGGAAGGAGAAAAATGGAATTATTGTTTAAATAAAATAAATAAAATATTACTGTTGCATTACTACTGTATTACTGCTGTATTACTGTTGTATTGCTGTTGTATTGTATATTGCTGTTGTATAATACTATTGTATTAATGTTGCTTGTTACATCATTACAACATTACATCTTCACATCTTCATCATCTCATCATCACATCAGCGTGTTGTTATATCATCATATCATCTTATCATTGTGCTTCTTAACAGTTACTGAGTTTAAATCAAAATAGTCAAAAATAATGACGACGACGATGGTGATGATGATGATAATGATGACGATGACGACGACGATGATGATGATGATGATGATGATGATGATGATGATGGTGAGTGGGTTGAGGGGAAATATGTCAACAGTAAAAGTTGTCAATGAGAGTATCGGATGTGTTTCGAGTCACGTGATGCTCTCCTGCTGTGTACGGAAAGGTTCCATCCGCCCTTCGTGCCACCAATTTGCAACAACAACAAGTATTACTAGTCCAGTAAATTATAATAACTTTTCATAATTTATGATAATTACGTGCTTTAAATTATTTTCATTGGATATTTCTGGTTGAATCCTTTTCAGAAGATTATTAAATCGTGTGTTGATACATAGAAGAGTTAATTTATTTGAATATTTGTTCATTAGCATTATCATTAAACCAACGATAATAATTAACAATAATTATGAATATTAATCATTCTGGTATATTTCTTATTGCAAGGGAAAAGCGCATTGAGATCCGATGTGTCAGAAGGCATTCCAGGCAAGCGATGTGAATGGATTCCTACATGGATTGATGGACGACACATCGTGGAATTCAATTTGCACGTTGGAGCAATTACAGCTGAAAAGTTAATTGCTTCTCATTCCATTTCGATGTCCTGATGTTGCATTCAGATTACAACCACCTCCTTTCCACTTGACAAGTGGAAAATTTCCACTCCTAAAGTCCGCGATGTATTCATATTGACTTGTTTCCAAGTGGCTCATTTTGAACACGATGAGGGTCCATTGCGGGATCTAATTGTGGGTTATTTCTTGTCTCGAATTGTCACTCGTTTGACTGGGCGGTCATATGAGTCCTCAGACGTTGTTCTAGCAGAAAGGGTTGTTAGTTATTTTTGGGAATCTACTTGCAGGGAGGTTTAGTCGTGAATTGAAAGTTTAAAATACATAAACAGAGGCTGAATAAACAAAATGAAGCTTTATTGTATCCAAATGTTGGAAATGTAATATAATGATTTATTAATAAGGAATAACCCGTACAATGTTATGTTTGACAATGTAAACTTCACATAACATGATGTTCTCCATCACAAACCCCAGAAGGTGACAAACAATGAAATGTCATTAAGCAAAACAAAGCAAAACTTTCCAACGCAGATGACCCAGTAAAATGTCATGACCTTTGACTTGATTACATCTGACCTCGCGTTTCGGGTCAGGAAACATTTAATTGCAGGCAGCCAATCATAAATCGTCTCACTTTGTCAGCTTACAGTTCATTCGTAAATGCTTTGCGAATGATATTAGTCCTCGATCCTCTTAAAGCGTACCTGACGATCCTGTCGCAAAATAAGTACAAATATTCGATCAATTGATTTGCGTTTGTAAAATATTAATTTTCTTTTCAGGGTGAACGAGTTGTGACCCTTTCACCTGTCGCTGATCTGATCAGTGACCCGTGAAGCCAGTGACGCGTGGCTGTGATACTGTCATGTTGTGGATAACCTTTGACTGAGGACATCACAGAAGTCAAAAGAGATCACTCAAGTGTCTTCCATTCATTTCCTGATCTCTACGGACAACTATTTGACAGATATCGAGATATTTTGAGAAAATCTGATAATGAGCTTATTTACATCAACGACATAACTGTCCACAGATCGGGTGCTGATTGGTTTTCAGCACGGTATTACCACCACTTATTTGGATGCTCATGACAACCAGCTATATCATCTAAACAACCCGACGTCTACACTCGACCCATCCCAACTTTGACTGCAGTAAAACAATCAAGTAATTTATTAACTTGTGCTTATAAACATAAAGTATGAAATATTATATATAAAAATATCCAAAATGGAAGAGGATGAGTAGTAATATTACGCATCTAAGTTTAAATACTGCGAAGAAACTTATCACCTTACAGGTCGAAGACCTCATTGCTCTGACCCACACGTCCGATGCATCAAACGCCGCAAACATCGCTCAGATATTTGATCAGACACTATTTTTGGGTAACTTTTATATCAGGCACTTAAGATTAGCACTAATCTATTAACAAGAAATAACAGTTAACAAACGTCAATATTGATTTCCACAGCACAATGCTTTGTTGGTGATTGCTGGATCAGTTTCTCCGAAATCTCAAAAACCATCCAAATCTTCCCCAAATCTAAATACTTTCTAACTTTGAATAGAATAAAATCAGACCCTCTCAAGACTAACATCTTGAATAACAACCAAGAACATTTTTGAATACCAAACTAAGTGGAAAGCTCTAGTGATGGATAACATGCAAGCGAGTCTCCAGCAAAGGAATCATGAAGCACATTTTGAACACTCGTCTCAGGAAACAAAACACTACAAAAGGCAAAAACTCATCGTCGGAGGTAAACACGTCGTCGTGCAGCGTTCATGCCGCCCGATCTTTTTGTAAATTGTCGGATTTGATTCTACATATAAACAGAACTTCTAGATTGTAGACAAAAACACATTAAAAGAACTCCTGGCAGATAGTAAATGAACTTAAAGAGGGGAAAACACGATAATCTTGGAATACGTTTAAAATCATAATTTCAAAATATAAGAAATAATCAAAATAATGGACGAGGTTGCACGATGCTATCAAACAACGTAAAAAGGACGGATGGAATGAGACTTGATTCGTTGGTCGAAGATGGAATCGCATTAAAGAAGCAAAACAACTGGAGACGAAACGTCGCTCGAGAGCCAGACGCGAGACGTTATCGAAACAAAAACTAACGACGACCGACAAGTTTAAATTTAGGTGGAAGTACTGAATAAGATATGGGAGCATGTTTGATGTAACTTTTGACCAAAAGGACATGATATGCTTCTCTGCTGGAAGTTTGTGATCGGGGACAAGACAAAGGCCAACGAATAAATATGGCGTTTGGCAAATCTTAAAGGCACAAAACATCGAAGGTTCTAAAAATCCATTTCAATCGAAGGTTACAAAATCGCATAGAAAATAACTTCAAAGCACTAAGAACGAGGACGGACAAAAGCCCGAATTAACTCGCGATCACTTCCGCAGTTAGACGCGAACGAGGACGCAACGGCGCATCAGATGTTAGCTATTTCGCTCAGAGCTGCCTCCAGCTCCTCCCTGAGAGCCCTGTTTTGGGCACTGGCTTGACCCAGATCATCTGAACATCAATGAAACACTTAATTTCTATTCAATTACAAATTCATCTTTTACAAAATGCAGCTATTTATAAGCCACAATGATTAAATGTTGGCCATTATTAATAATAGCTGTAGAATCAATTGTCACCATTTAAATTGTTTTGTCATACTCAAATGCAAAACAGATGAGCTCAAAAACATATTAGTTCACAAATACCTTCCAACTGCTCGACATCTCTCTGAAGTTTGACGACACATCTCTCGCTTTCACTGGCTCTGAACTCGGTCTGAAACGAACAACAAATCATTTGAACTCCGGAGCGAGTTAGTACGCAAATATTTCACAATTGAACTGCAAAAAAGCAGGCATTACTTCTTTTAGTTTGGCACTAAGTTCTCGGATGGTCCCCTCGTAGGTGTCCTCTCTCTCGTTGGCCTGAATTTCCACGACATCGTTAGAAATGCATTTATTTATTCACGGGTATGTGTTGACATTATGTAAGAATATAAGAGAGTCCGAACGAGCGGATATATTCTAACCACGATTTTTACACCCATTTACACGTTACAAAAGATAAACAGATGATTTAAGAACCTATTTAAAACAGTGGCCCACAAGAATATTACCTTGGATTCATTATGCTCGAGAGACCTCAAAGTGTTGGCAACAGAATTCAACTCCAAATCCAATTGCTTGCACTTCCTTAAAAATATAGCTGACATTTTAGCACATACATCATTATATTATGTTACATTACATTATATTATATATCACATCTTTCAAAATATTAAGAACGACCATCATAGAAACGTTTTTGAATGACAAGAACTGTAAAAATCATGAAATAAACTAAAAACGTGAAAGAGACCTTTCAGCATTTTCTGCTCTATCCTCTGCACGCTCCAATTCTGATTCAGACATTTGCAACTTTCTGATTGTCTGAAAGATGATGAAATAAATGCATTTGTCTACAATAATATATATTTGTTTGTCAACAACAAATCAACAGATATGTAAAAACATAAGAAGTTGCACCGCTTATTAACAAATGCTAAGCAGTTGATTCGTAATAATCTAAGTTGTCGACCAGAAATTAATAATGGAATCTGCATTTAAAATAGACTTCAAAGTAAAGAAGAAACCTCTTCAAACTTCTTCTCAGCCTCAATAGACATGGCCTTCACAGCCCTCAATTCTCTCTCTAGATTTTCAATCCTGTCATCATCAACATTCTGTCTATTTTCGAGAACTCTCCTTGATCTGTTGGCATATTTTATTATATCATTAATATTAATTAATTGATATTATTTTGAAGTCAGTCAATCAGTTATTACCCATTTAACCGATCACAATAAACAGAAATTTAAGTAAATCGAATTAACATCTTAGCCTCACAAAATGTGTTGCTATCATAAAAAGTAAGTGTGTACATTTAATAATTTCCAGTCATAATTTTATTTACTGAAAACTGTTAAGTTAATTAAAAACCAAATATTTCATTAACTTAAATCTGATCAAGCATGACTGTCAGTTAGGTTATAGAATTATTATATATATATATATATATATATTCACAACTGGGATTACTGTATGCTTTCATCAAATAAGGAGCTTTGAATAAAGTGCTTTAAATAATTTTTGACTAGTATTTGAATTGTGATTTATTAAAAAAAAATAGAATATTTAAGTAAATATGTTAAATGGGTTTTAGATTACCTCTCGCTTTCATCGATGAGCTTGCTTAATTCTTCCAATTTGTGATTGGCCGAGTCAGAGCGAGTCTGGGCCTGCTCATAGGAATCTTCCAACATCTGGAGCTTTCTTGAAAGAGACAACAACTCGCTTTCGACCTGCGAGATGTTAACATTATTAGCAAGTTAATCACTTAAAAATAACTCACTGTGTTCTAACGAAACATGTAATTATTATTTAAATAAAATATTCGCAGAAATCGAAGCAGCACTTTTGCCTTCTAATTAATTGTTTTCAAAGTTTCCTCGCAGATGCGATCTCAAAGCATTGAATCTATTTTAAATGTCTGCCCATCTTCATCTTTCAAAAATGGTTATATTTCAATAAGACTAAGTGATTATGAAATCTGTTTACCTGATTTCTAAGTGATTTTTCCGCTTCGAGCTCTCGGCATTTCGCTTCATAATCGTCCCTAGTTTTATCCAAATCCTCCCTTAAATTCTGCATTTTCATCCTCAAAGTGGCTAAAGCCCCTCCGCTGGAACCAGACATGGCCATTTTAGAAATAATTTACGTGAAACAACCACACAGGAAGCAAGAATAAAGCCAAGGACGCAAACAATAGGAATCACAGGTCTATGGATGAACGAACAATCTATTTGTAACAGAAATTTTATTTTAAACTCTTATAATTTAATTAAATTTAATGGCATTATTTTAGCTTACTAGAAATTTAACAGATAAAAGTCTATCTAGATTAACCATCACCTGCGCAAAGGATAACAAACTATTTGTCGTACACTCATTGCTTCACTTACCTCTAGAAAAATATGTAAAAAAAGGTAATACCAGCCAGCGGCAGACCACACCCACTCTAGACCACACCCACTCTAGACCACACCCACTCTAGACCACACTCCTAAAGCCATGGAGCACCCCGGTACCCGCACAACACAGGTAAGTATCATGTCTCCCGGTATAGGAGCTGTTACCTCAGTATGATAAGGGAAAGTACTTTTCCAGACAAAAATGATTTCGACGAGAAGCGACATTTACAAACATCTTTTTACATAATTTAAGAAATAAAAATTTGATATAACAAGATAAAATCAGCCTTAGCACTGAAACTGTTAGACATACAAATTTCAATCCAACTACATTATGATACTATTTGAGTAGTCACATTCCATCAAAATAATAACTTGAACATGCACATAAATTAGACAAATTCACCTCATAAAAGGTTTTTCAAAAATATCCTTAATGTCCTTCAGATGAAACATTTAAATTTCATGATATAATTATCAACGAACAACCTAAATGCAAACGACTGCGGCAGATCCAAATGCATAAGACATAATCGCGTTTTCACAACTTCCAATTGTCAGGAATATCTTCGCAGCATCAAATTGAATGCAAGTGTCTTGCTCAAAACAATTAGACACTACCAACATCTAGAACATTTGTCCACCCACTGCAAACCTCAACCGTTAGACGAACAATCCCCATAACACAAGAGATGCGTAAATGACGTCTCTGCTACCCTCGCAAGAGCAAATTACGGCCTAGCTGTCTGATGACTCCTTTGGAACAGTTTTTAATTTGAACTGAGCTGTTAAAAGAAATGGTTATCTTTGGTGAGCTACTAGTTTAAAACAAAAATATGAATTAATAACTTAGAAATACTCATTTCCTAACTTCATAAAATATGTTTAATGAAGTCATATCATAAATTAAACTGACCTGACTGACCCACGGAGAGCATAAAAGGTTCGTTGCAGAGATCAACCGTGTGGCTCGAACTACCGCAGTTATGACAGTGCCTCTTAATAGCGCTCGGAAGAAACTGGGGACGAGGAACGGACAAAACAGGTGCTGCTGTGGAAGGCACTGAGGGCATGGCGATGGAAGAAGGAGATGTGATCATCACCCCGGGGGGGTTGTAAGGAACATAATCGAACGGCGTCTGCACGTACACACTGCTCGGACACTGCCTGATGTTATTATGAGGAAAGCGAGGGCCGATCAAGCCATTGTTTGGGAAAATTATATGAGGTGGCCAGAGTGGGTAGCCAGAGAATTGAGGGAGAGGAGATGAACAACAGGTGCATGGCTGATTCAACGAGAGAGAACTGGTGAGAGGAGGGAGTAGAGATGCATTTATATGAGGGGGTGGAATTGCACTGAGAGGAATAGGGGGAACAGGGAGACCTTGGGAAAAAGCAGCTTCACCCTGATGATTGAAAGATGGAAAAGGCAAATGAATGAAGTTGATCTGAGAATCCATGTTGTTGTAGAAAGCATCTAAGTTGAAGGCAATGTTGGAAGGAATATGGAGTGCTGAGAAATTTGGGTGCATTCGACTGTCATCTGCAGATGTGAGGCTTTGAAAGTCCTGATCATGCTGGACTATTACCCCACAGCTCGAAGCACGTGGCAAAGTAGAAACACTGGCAGAACTCGATGATTTGAGATCTACGCTCGGAATCCTCATGTCATCTGAGGCCAGCTTATTCTGATTCACCGATGCTCCCAAAATTGGACGCAAAACTTTGCCACTCGAAGTAGTAGATGCAACGAACGTAGTACCGAGGTTTGGTTCGACAGTTGCAGATTGAGGAATTAAGGATGGAGGTATACCAGTGGGGTTCTGATCCTCTGATAAGTTTTTGTCACATTTGTTTTTAGAGACATTTGATGATGTTTCGGTGTTACGAAACTTAGAACAATTCAAGCCAGACTTGACTACATTGTCCCCACCACCATGAATAGCACCACAGTAGTCCTGATGAGATTCTACGTGACTGTTATGGAGGTGATTGCCTCCCTCAGTTGGTGAGATGGTTAGGAGTTTGGTCATAAACAGCTGAGAACTGATTTCCTCACAATCTTTCATGGCTTCTGAACCTTTTGAGTATGCTAAATATAAAATAAGCAAATAAAAGTATATTTTACAAAAGTAATCTTTTAGATAAATCACTGATTCTTTTGATAAAACACATAAATTATATTACATTAATTACAATATTAAATTCTAAACTACAAGCACATTTATCACAAACATTTCTCGGCAAAAGAATAAATACCATTCATCACAGGTTCCTCCACAGCTTGTAGATGCTGCTTTTCATGGTAATAATGCTGGCGATGGTATTGGCTATGTTGCACTGGCAGTCTTAAAGAGAATGGAGAATAATCAATAAACAAGGAATAACTAATCACTATTACGTGGAGATACCTTTCGTCTGCCAAACTACTTGCTGATTTTGCCTTCTGAAAAGAAAAACAAAATTTAGATGATTGAAATACTGAGTTTCACTTCAGACAATTTGTCTTTTGAAACTCTTGTCAACAAAACATTTTGCACTTTCCCAAAAATGAATGCTTGCTTAAAACTCATCAGTCAATACATTAAATACAAATTTGCTTCAAGTCAGCATTTTCAAATTCAAATATTTTAAAAGTGGTTTCACAAAAACCTTATTTAAACTATATTAAAGTTGAAATAAGTAAAACTGATCACCATTTCTGAAGTATTACTCCATTTTGAATGGGAATGACTTTTAGCAACACTGCTGTTGTTGATGTTGAGATGATTCTGATTCAAATGGGAAGCACTTGTTTTGCACCTGCTGCTGAAAATATAACGAGCATCGACAAACAATATTTTCAATGTTTCTCATCCACGACTTCGATGCTATTCGAATGTCGAAGGACAGCAGACGAACGAATCGAACATTCCTCGTTCACATCCAATTAGAATTTAACTTCGAACCTGGGAGACGCCGGACAACAAATGGAACGAGAGGGCAGAAGTCGAGCGGTCGACGAGGATTCGCATCTGGAATTCTTCCGACTTTTCTTCAAGTCACGAGACGCAAGTGGTGGATATCCTTCTTCAGCAGGGATGAAAGTTCGGCCTGAACGTGCTCGTGTTTATGACGTCAGTTAATCGATTAACTTAGTTAACTCATTAAATAATCATTGATACTATTGAAATGCTTTGAGTTCCTTTGTTTGTTAAAGAATGATAAATTCATAAATAAGACTTGTAATGTGTGATTGACTCATGTCAATTAATAATAATAAAACTGAATATTTCTCTTTTTTAATTTTAAATTAAAAAATTTTAAACTGCTCACCATCACAGCAGAATTCTGGATCATCAGAACTTGAAGAATTATTATTATTACTGCTATTATTGCCATCGTTCGGCAGCACGTCCCCATGCTCCACGAAGTCGGTCGAAGGAATCGAACCGACACTACCGAAGTGGCACAGAAAGTTCTGCATCGTCCGACATTTGAGCACGTATTTCGGGAGGGACGTCAATTTCCTACGTCCAAAAAAGTCGATCGAGTAGAATCGTAAACCTCGGTCGACATAATAACAAAATAATAACAAAATAATAACAAAACAACGAGTCGAACGCCATTCAAACGACTCACTGAAAATATTTGGATAGATTCTCCCGCTCCGCGAGGGGACAACCTGTCGGGTGTGGAAATTTCTTCTTTGATGTTTGAATTGACGCGGATGTAATGAGAAGCTTACTTGACGATAAAGCGAGGCTCAAGTAACTGCTCATGCTTTGCAGCTCGGGAAGCTCCGGAAACGATTGAACAAGCTGTAAAGAGAAGTCGGTTTCTGCTCACAATTTACAATTTCTTTTGCAGTTATAATGTACTGTAATGTACTTCATAATGAAGCTGTTGAATTTCATCTCTATATTTAAAACAACTTGTAAGAGCTCTGCTGGACCATGATACCTGTCACAAATCATTTATTCCGTGATTAAATAACTTTTCAGTAGAAATAAACTTTTATTGAAATTCTTACATTTAATTCAACCTCATCACTTTTTTCCAATGGATTTACATGCAATTTCTTAATGATTATAGACACTGGAAAACCTGGATGACAAAATAAATATTTAGGTCACATAAAAACAAATTAAATCCTGTGAATTTCAACAAAATTTGTCAACTTGTCAACAATGTGACAATTGACTAAAGCAATTGTAAAGTCATTATAAATTAATAAAGTCATTATTATGTCAATGCAAGTATATTTTACTTTGATTTTCCTGAGCAGTGATGAAGTTTTCACTAAATGTTTGACTGTGATCAACCTGAAAAAAGCAATATGTATCATAGCAACATGCATAACATTGCTTTGCAGGCTGACATTGAAAGTGATATGTGCTCTAATGCTAATCTTTCTTTTTCAAATGAATTACCACATACAACCCTCTAAAATCAATAAACATCCCCATTTGAAATTATAAATTCATTCTGTAGACACAACAAAAAATATAATTTAATATTATTAATAATATTAAGATAGTAATAAGATTATAGTTACATTATCACCTCTTCACACGTTTACTTTTTAAGACTTTTTACTCAAAGTAAAATAAAAACCAAGCATAATTCTTGTAAGAATGTTCATTGCAAATATTGTGGTAATGAGAGACTAACATCATTTGTGAAAGCGTTTTTCTTTAAAAGTTCTTTCATTGATTTGCATATTTCATACATTCTAAGCCTCTGTGTTATAGTGAAAGCTGGATGGTAAGAAGCCATAGTGAAAATAAGCATAACGTCTTCAATAAATTCATTATTTAACATGGATCGCTCGGTTGTAATAGTGTCTGACTGAGTTAACTGGCTTTCGAAAAACGTCTTCAAATCGTTTAAAATCGAGAACATGGAAATGGCGCACGATGTGTTATCGGAATGCAGAAGAGAGAGATAAACACTTATCGTATTTAAACTAGCACAAAAATCTTTATCAATCTTATTAAATGGTTTCGCGATCCCTTTCAGTTGTTTTGAATCATTTGCTACACATTCGGCATCATATAGGAGTTTGTAATTCTTTTGAATAAGGTCTTCGAGACATGATCCAATGAATCGTAACTCTTGGGGGACACAAAGCTGAAACATGCCGCACAATATTTCGATTCGATCAACGCTTCTCAGAGTTTTGAATAGTGCACACATTTCATCTTTATGGACCATTTCAAAAACGTAGGCATCAAGTCATAAAAATACAATTAATGATAACAACTAATGGATCGCAGCAGAAACATAGGAAACGCCCCAACAAAACATTTTCTAATCGTTTATTATTGCAAACTTTAAGAATTCACTTTAAACTTTTACGCAACTTCCTGTTTGTTAAATTTTGATTAAAACTTGGTCAAACGAAGTGTATAAATTTAATTGATGAAAACGATTCTTAGAAATTATTTGTAAACGAAAGAAATGAAAGTAGTATAGGTATAAACAGTGATTAAATAAATTATAAAAAATAGAGTAATACGAAATTTCAAATAAGCGATACTTTTTTAATAAAATTCGTTTACACAAAATTTGATAAAATTATACAATATCGCAATTTTAAATTATTCAGCTGAATACCCCCAAAACGGTGTTTTTCTCGAAAATGTTTTTAAAAAATATAAAAAAAACAAAGGTTTTGATAGTCCAAAGTAATATTTATTTAGAAATTAAAAACATATAAATCATAAACGAGTAAAACAATAAGCAAATCACCAACTGCAACCTTTATGCGTAGCCTCATGAGGCACTATCAAAACTTCTCCATTGTTCAGCTTAACTACGCCGTCAATGCTTCAATGTTTATCAGGACGCCTGTTCTTTCTTTACCGTTTTCTTTCGTTAACACTTTCTCCTTTCCTAGGCTTTGCGTTTGGACTAGTAAATTCTGGCGGGCGTATTGCATATTTTTGGATCCCATGCCGAATCATATCTGGGAGAAGCTGCCTGACTAAATGGAGTTTGGTTTCCGTTATACATAGGAGTTTGAGGTGGATGCAACGGAGTTTGACAAGGATAAATGGGAGTTATAGCTCTCCCCTTCGGTGGTGCCTGGTGAGCGCTGCGTTTCTGAGCTGATGACGAAGTTTTAGTTTTGTCCTCAAACACGGACAAATGATCAGTAGCAATACTTATAATTTTTCCATCCGACAAGAGCTGAAGCACAGCAAGTTCGTCAGTGGCTTTCTTCACATACCCAGTGTATGACTTATAATTTCCTCGAATAACTTTAACGATTTTACCGATTAAGTCCATTCTTTGTCTGTTCCCAAATTTTTTGAAACCATTTGACATACCACCTGGGGCTTTTCCTCTTCCTGCAAAGACATTTCTTTTTCCATCAGTATTTTTCCGGAAATCTCCTTTACCAACATCGTTATCCCAGGCTTTGGTTTGTCTGGCGATATCTCCATGCTGACCATTGAAATTAATTTTTGGTCTATTGTTAAACTTTCTTGAATTTTCTGGTACGAGTGTGCGGGTCACGTCATTGCTCAGTTGAATATCTTTTGAAAAGACTCGAATCTCTGTCATATTTGAGTCAGAAATGAAAATGGCAGTGTCATCATCAGATCTCACTATCATGCCTGTGTTTCCCTGGTACATTCCCCTTATCACTTTCACCTGATCTCCAACGGTGAAATATTTCTTCAGCTCCTCCTGTCGGAAATCTATGGTTTGCATCAATTGTTCTGATTTAGATTGGATGGTGAACATGCTTTCATTCTTTTTAACGATCCTTCCTTTAAGCCCTGCCATAGCATGATTAATGACTTCGACGTTGTCTCCAATATCGAAGTTTGAAATTTGAATTGAAGGCTCGGCATTCCTCTTAAATTTTTGCAGTTCGCTCTCAGTCGCTGAACGCCTTCATGAACAATGGCGCAAATGGGGAAGATTTTGTAAATAAATCCATCTTTGTACCGGTTTCCCTCAAATACCGTAAATTCTCCGTCAACTTTAACTTTTCCACCAACATCTATCACAGTCTTGGAATCGAATGCCTTTTGGGGTGGTTTGTTAAATATTTTTCTAGAATTGTCAGCTTTTTGTTCAGATTTAGGAAGTCCTCTTGCTTTTGTATAATCGATTCTAGGAAAAAGCTTTACATGGACCATGTCTTTGCTAGAATCTATCATGACTACTTCTGCGAGGTCACCTTTGAAAAGACCTCTCGCAATCCTAACAAATTGCTTAGCCCTTATCCCGACCTTCCCCTTTATCGTTTTCATGACATTTGGCATTTCATCTTTAGGAATGAAGCGAATCTCTTTGTTTCCATAAGCGAGAGCACTCACTCCTTCAATTACCTGTCTAACCTGTCCTTCTTTATGCGCTTCCACAAAAATCCATCCCTTCGTACCTTCGGGGAGCAAAATCGATGTTACCTGAAGATTCAAACCAGAATTCAAACATTTTCTCGTTAGGAGAAGAACAGTGTCGAGTTCTGAACCTAGTCTGCACTTGACGAGCCAGAAAAATGGATCGCTTGCCATGGGAAAACTAGAAGCTTCATCGAGTTCCATAACCCCTTCGTTATCGATATCGTCGTTTTCATCAGGCTTTGAATATTTGTTCTGCAGATGCTCAATGAGTTCTGATTCGTTTACCTGCGATTCTTCCTCAAGTCGTCTCTGACCCTCTATCTCTCTGGCAGTCGGACCCTTCTCCTCAACCTCCTCCGTAGTAACAAAGTCAGACTCCTCCTGATCGTCCATTTCCTCGTCGTCGTCATCGCTTTCGTCATCGGAAACTTCTGCTTCGTCCAAAATAAATTCTGAAAGCCTCGCTTTCTTTTTGGCAGGTTTCGAGACTTCATTAGAATCACTTTCATCGTCTGAAAGTTCGGCTTCTGAGCTCTCCAATTCGTCTTCAAATTTTCTCTTATTGATTCGTTTTTGTTCAACATTGTCTTCAACTTCAGTTGAAAATAGCATATCAAAATTTGAATCTGACATTTTTAGATTGGATGCAAAGATTGAAAGTTTTACAAGGAAACAGTAGTCGAGCTATTTAGCGTGTGGTTTGTGTCCAATGTTCGCTGGATGATGTCATTCGATCTCAAATACGTCTAGACGATGGAGAAAAAGATTCTGAATATTAAAAATTCAATAATTAAAAACATTAACAAAAATTATTAATTTTTGAAAAATAATAAAACTAAAATTTAATAAATAAATAAAAATTATAAAAATCATAATTATTCAACAACTAACTACTTAATATATTCATGCATTTATCAGTTTGATTTCTCTAAAACTCTGAACTCCAATAATCAAGTAACATTATTTAACGGCGATTAACGATATGATTAGGTAGGTTTATTACTTAATAAATGATGCGGAAGGCAATTAATTTAAATTTATTAAATGTTTAAAAGTGACACTTTAACGTTTGGGACTGAGAACATCTCAATGAGAAGCAATTGAAGCAACAGGAGTGAGTTGTTTTCATCTAACTTCAGGAGAAATTTAGAATCTTAAGAAAACAATTTAAACGATAATACCCTACCTAATGTCGTCAGGAAGAACGCCCTCTTTCTGAACTTGAGAAATGAACCTGCTCTGATATAACCGACAAGATGGGTTCATAGCCTCAGGGCTCACCCAGTAGAGTTCTAACTTCCCCCTCCAAAAAATTATTAAATAAAAAAAATTAATGGAAGTTTATTAACTGATTTTAATTAACGATAGCTCAACATTTAACAAATATTATCAGCATGACATTTAAAAAATCATCTCTGAAAAGATAAAAACACAAAAATAGGTCTTTAAAAACCAAATTGTCCCACCCTCAAAACAATAATTCTGGGTGGGCCCCTGCATAACCTGGTGGATACGACAGAATTCGTGTTATTCACGGCAAGTGACATCAACATCATGCACCTTCATGCAAAAGCGCATTAAATCGGTTATTAGATGATCGAAGCAGTTGTGTTTCCAAATAATGATTAAATACTCCCCTGATTGTTCCTACGGCGTTCTATAATTAATATCATATTGCGCTAAACATATATGTATACCCCAATATGTATTATGTAATGTAAAAAACAAAAACATGTAAAATAGACTGAGAGAATGACTATGAATATCACTTTTTATTATTTCAATTAATTACCCATAAAATGTTGGAACATAATTCAAAAAGTAATGGTCAAAATCAACTATTTGTAATTTATTGGAAAACTGTATTAAAGGAAAAGTTAATTTATAAATTAAATATGCTACTTGATTATATGAGGTCTTCAACTTTCATCGGCATTTCATCGATCTGCGTGCTGTAGTACTGCTCAATGTCTCTCAGAATTCCCAAGTCATCGCTCTTGACGAAGTTTATCGCAACTCCTTTCCTTCCAAACCTTCCAGAGCGACCAATTCTGTGAATATATAATTCCCTGTTGTTTGGCAAGTCATAGTTTATAACCAAAGCGACCTGTTGGACGTCAATTCCTCTGGCCCAGACGTCCGTTGTAATCAGAACACGGCTTGCTCCGCCCCTGAATTCCTGCATAACAGCATTTCTTTCTTTTTGTGGCATTCTCCCGTGCATGTGGGAAACAGTGAAGTTGTTTCCCCTCATCTTTTCCGTCAGCCATTCCACTTTTCTTGCGGTGTTGCAAAAGATAACTGCTTGGGTTATGATTAGCGTATCATACAAATCCGTCAGTGTCTCGAATTTCCACTCTTCTTTTTCGACAGCTACGAAATATTGTTTCAATCCTTCCAAGGTCAACTCATCACGTTTGACAAGGATTCTGATTGGGTCAGCCATGAACTTGCTTGTCATCTCAAGAATCTCGTGTGGAAGAGTGGCAGAAAAAAGAACCACCTGAGTACGTTCGGGCAGGAGCCTGTAAATATCGTAAATCTGTTCTTTGAACCCTTGGTTCAGCATCTCATCAGCTTCATCAAGCACCAACAATTTGATTGATCTTGTCCTCAAATTTTTCATTTTCATCATTTGAAGCACTCTACCGGGAGTGCCAGAGATGATATGTTGTCCGTAATCAAGCTTTCTGGTGTCTTCCCCAATGTTCGTGCCTCCAATACATGCATGACACTGTACATTCATGTAATCTCCAAGAGCTAAGATTACCTTTTGAATTTGGGTCGCAAGTTCTCTAGTTGGTGACAGAACGAGCGCCTGGATTTCTCTGAGCTGCGTGTCAATTCCCTGGAGAACTGAGATTGACAAAGTTGCCGTTTTTCCTGTTCCTGACTGTGCCTGCGCAATGACATCTCTTCCCTTCACAATCGGCTTGATGGCTCTTTGCTGGATTGCCGAAGGCTTTTCAAAACCATAAGCATATATTCCTCTGAGCAAATCTTCGCTCAATCGCATATTTTTGAAATCAGAACAAACGTCGACATCTTCTGAAGTCTCAAATACTACACGCTTTAAATCTGCATCAGAAGATCTATGTTTTCTGTCAGTGGCTCGTGGCATTTTCTGCTATTTGGTTTTAGGTATATCTATATAATAAAAATAATTTACTCAGTGTTAAGGCCGTTGTTGTTATATACCGATTTATTCCATCGACTTCGATAAGAAAGAGAAATAAAAGACAATAAATCGAGAGAATAAAATTTTGAAATTATAGGATTTATTATTTTATTTGGTTAACAAGTAATAAATTTTAAATATACTTAAAAGTAGTTTTTTAAATCGCTTTCATATGAATTTACCTATCATGGATTATTAATTTACTTTAATTATTATTTTAATTATTTATTTTGTTGTCAATGCGTTGTTTTGATTTCATTATCACTCGCAAATCAGCAGACTATCCAGGGCAAAGGGCAAAAGTTTCTGATGGCTTTCGTAGGCGTAATAAAATAGTCGAATTTCAAGCAGATGACTTAACCTGTTCGCCGCCATTCTCTTCGAAATAATCTTTGGATATTGCGGCATGTTGTGTAACTTCATCTATATTTTCTCAAGTAATGGTTTCATATAATACATAAACAAAAATTCAGTGCAAAACGGAAACAAATTTGGAATATCCAGAACTTAACTACTGCCTCGGAAGGGTGCCTGTTGCCAATTGATTATGGATACCGGGTCTTTGCTTGCATTTTCAGATGTAAATAAATAAGATGTAAAAAAACAATTCGTTGAATTTTTTATTCCCTGAAAATCGACTGTCTTCACTGAGAAAACAAGTTTGCACAAAAACCACGGTCGAAAGGACTAAAAACCAATATATTCAACAGCTACACATTGATCTATGACGGGTCTCCAGAAGCAGCAAAAACGTCCGACTAATCAATGGGACAGTAACTTCTTTCGGACTGGAACCATAATTCATATTCAAATAACGATTAATAAAGTAAACGACAAATTAAGTAGAATACATATTAAAATATTGTAATCAGGGCCGCCGACAGAAATTTCGGACCAATAGGTAGATATTCGTCGTCAATGCCGCTGTCACTACACAGAGCAGGATGTCCCTATGTTATGTCAATTTCGTAATGGAAAAGTAAAAAAAAAATCATGATTGTGATTTTAATACTTTAAAACCCTGGCGAAATTTTTGGGGCTCGCACCCTCTTTAGTCATCATGCCAAGTGCCAAAAATCAAATTAAAAAAAAACTTTGCTTCCCCCTGCAAAAACTTCTGGGACGCCCATGAGTGATTCCCCGCTAGTTTTACAAATATCATTAAGGCTTCACTAACTATCATGGTGATGTTGGTCACTTACCTTTAGTATTATATTTTTGAACTATGTGACCGCAAATCCATACTGGCAGGACTTTGTTTTTCGTGTATGTGACTAAAGAACGGAGATGATTAGCCCACTTGAATATTCACGAGCTTCAAGAGGCGTGGTCACATCTTTAAATGTTAAAACTTTACAAACTAAAACTAATTTTTTTTTTGATAAACGAAGTATCAAATGCGCTGTTCGGGATATTCCACCATCATTTGAACTTAAAACATCAGTGGTCAAGAAGAATGTACACTAAATTATTTGCACTATTTTTAAAAATTAAAATATTTTATTGAAATGAATATAGTTATAGAATTAAGAATTAAAATTACAATTGTCTAATTAATATTCGTTGTGTTTTCTTATTGGCCTGGACGCGGGACTATCCCGGAATATTTGTGGCTATCCATGCTCTAAACATAAAAATGCCTAAGCGCAAAAGAGATTTTTCCTCTAATGACAAGCTGGACGAGATTTGTAACAATAAAGTTTCTAAACGATCCGATCTAGTTGGAGATCTAAAAAGCACAGACATTGAGTCTTCAAAGGATGTTGTTGCAATTTCAAGTTTTGATTTGATGGGTATAAAGGATGATTTACTTAGAGGTATTTATGCCTATGGTAAGGAAATTGTCACATTTTAAAATCTTACTTTTAACATTTTGTCGCTTTTATTACCATCGCTTGTTTTTCATAATAGGTTCCTTATTGATCATGTCTAACATAAGTTTTGTCATTTGTACTTGTTTAGGTTGCTGTGGGGCTAACTAACTCATTGAGTTTATCATTTTTTAGTTTGATTACATTACTTATTTGTCCCTGGTTATGTAAGTGTATCACTTCACAATAATTTCAGAGAAAACTAGTTTAAATGACTAAATCATTTAAATCCCATTTGACTAGGCTTTATGAAGCCATCAGCAATCCAGCAGCGTGCCATCAAACCCATTTTGACTGGAAGAGACATAATTGCTCAGTTTGTGCCATCACTGAACTTAATATTTGATAGAAATATCTAAATTATGACACTTTATTGAAATTATTTTAGAGCACAGTCAGGTACAGGTAAGACAGCAACTTTTTCAATAGGAATTTTACAGAATATTGACTTGAAGCTCAGAGCAACTCAAGCCTTGATTTTATCACCAACAAGAGAACTTGCAACACAAATTCAGAAAGTGTTGACAGCCTTGGGAGACTATATGAATGTTCAGTGTCATGCATGCATTGGTGGTAAGAATGTGTTAGATGACATAAAAAAACTGGAAAGTGGACAACACGTGGTTTCTGGGACACCTGGAAGAGTGTATGACATGATCTGCAAAGGACATCTCAAAGTCAAAGGGGTCAAGATGTTGGTAATGGATGAAGCAGACGAGATGATGAACAAGGGTTTCAAGGAACATATCTACGGCATCTACAGATTGATTCCTTCTGAGACACAAGTAGTTCTCATATCTGCAACACTTCGAGAGGAAATCCTGGAAATGACGGAGACTTTCATGGCAGATCCGATAAAGATCTTGGTCAAACGTGACGAGCTGACACTGGATGGTTTAAAGCAATTCTATGTTGCCATTGAGAAGGAACAATGGAAATTTGAAGCCTTGTGTGATCTCTATAAGAGTTTTGCCATAACTCAAGCTGTCATATTCTGCAACACCAAAAAAAAGGTAATTGTTTTCTTTCAGAAGCAGTACCTGAACAGTAATATATACAATTCAATGCTTATAACATTAGCAACACTTTCATCTGCATTCGTTGTCTTGGCTAGGTTGAGTGGTTGAGTGAGAAGATGAAGGAAATGAATCTTGCAATCTCATCCATGCATGGTGACATGCCGCAGAAGGAGAGAGAGATCGTTATTCAAGAATTCAGGAATGGCATCAGGTGGGTTCTCGTGTGCATTCATTAGTTTCATGAGGTCGATATTTTCAGGTTTTGTTTATGTTGTATTGATTTCGTTACATAGTCGAGTTCTGGTGACGACCGATGTTTGGGCTCGTGGCATCGACGTCCAGCAGGTGTCCGTGGTCATCAATTACGATTTACCGAGCAGCACTGAAATATATCTCCATAGGTTAGACGATAGTTCTGTTCCCTTATGATTTCATTATAGCTAATGAACTACAATACAATTCCATTCATTAACAAGCCTGCATCTAACACACATGTTGCATATGTTGCACTCATATAATCACATTGTCTTGTCATGGATTTAGAATTGGGAGGTCAGGAAGATTTGGAAGGAAAGGCCTGGCAATAAATTTTGCAAAGAAAAGTGACATGGAAACATTGAAGGCAATAGAAAAATACTACACCACAAAAATCAGACCACTGCCTGCAAACATTGATGGTTATTTGTAACAACAAACTCATGTTAATTGTGCCTTTTAATAAATATTGTTTTGAGTGATTTGCAATGATTGTCGATTATCTTCCAGTATGGATAAATACAGAGAACACAGGCTCAAAAATCTTTATTCTGTGCAAGACCCACACCTTACGAACTTAACTTGTCCTCTGGTTTTGTTATATTTGAAAAAAAAACTAAATTGTGTAACAAATATGTGAAACAATAAACATTAGTCCAATTTTGCAAAGTCTCAACTACTCACTCAGTAAATTGCATTTGCGAAGATTCTGTAAATTATATCTATATAAATAAAAATGAACGTCTACATATTTGTGTGTTTTTCATATAACCTTGAAAGATTCTCAATTTAAAAAGCAATAAAATTAATTTATGAAAATTTATATTTCAAATCTACATATTAGAGATGTGTGCCTTCTCTTTTCTTTCTTTTCCGTTTAACCAGACGGAGCCACGGCAATACTAGTCCTTAATAAATCACGCAGAATGCTGTTTGGACTAAAATTATTTTAAAAAACCTGTCCACTAAAATACAGGCACCTTTTAGCACATGAAAGAAACAGCCTATTCAGATGCTAAAAATACTTGAAGAACTGAAAAAATTAATTGCTTAGTGATATTGCACCATAAGTTGAGCAGACAAAACCTTTCATAAATATAAGTGAGTCATAAATTCAGCAACACCTTTGGAATGGCAACTTTACATGAGTCTCACTCTGAAGTTACTTCAAAACTCATTCTGACCTGGTCACCATTCAAAAAACATTCAATTTTGTCCCCAGATTTGACAGGACCAACCCCTGGGGGTGTGCCCGTCAGGATGAGATCTCCAGGTTCAAGAAGCATCCTCTCACTTATCCATGAGATCAGCTTTGGAATAGTAAATATCATGTCTTTAGTGTTTCCATCTTGCTTGATAGTTCCATTCACCATCAGTTTGAGTCCAACATTTTGACAATCTTGGATTTCTTCTTTTGAAAGAAATCTGCTGACTGGGCAAGCTGTGTCAAATCCTTTAGCAAGACACCAGGATGTTCCTGCCTTTTTTGCTTTGGCCTGTTCTGCTCGGTCAGTCATATCAAGGGCAAGAACATAGCCAGCAATGTGGTCTGTGACTGATTGAGGGGGTATATGCTTTCCAGACTTCCCAATCACAACTCCTAATTCAACTTCATAGTGTAATTCTGTAGAACCTTTTGGAATCTTTAACAAAAAAATTGTATATTGGTATAAAAAGTACTGTAAAATAAAATGTACTAAAAACAAACTTTCAAACCTTAATAGAATTTCCTTCAACAACATAAGAAGACGTAGGTTTCAGAAATACTAGAGGTTCGCTAGGTACGGGGTTACTCAACTCAATAGCATGATCTCTGCAAAACGAGTTACCTTAACATATTTTATGGCTTCTGCGAATTAAGAACAAACCTATACGTTCTAGCCGCTCCGATAATCTTTCTACCAAAATCAACAAAATTAGAAAACTTGTTGCTCATTTCTCACTCCTGGCACAATCTCAAAATAAAACAAAAAACCTCGCAGCAAATCAAGAGCATGAAGGTCGCACTGTGGTGATTGTGTTAAAAGCGTAGTTTTATGTTATTTCATAATCGATAAGATTGTCTTTTTTTTAACCTTAAAATACAATTTGTAATTTGTTTTAGCATTTCAACAACAAAAATAAAGCTTATAAATGTTATCGGATCACTCCCAATGCTGGAAAAAAGCGCTATGACCCAAGGCGTTTTCATTGGATTATGTAATTATAGTATTTATGTTTGAGATATTGACTCTAAATTACGCGGGCTTATTAATGTAAGACTGAAGAGCATCCTACCTTTACATGACAAGTTATTTCACCAAAGTATCAAACTTGCCATGATGGTCTTGAGTTGAATGTTTCTTGCATGTAGATGTATTTGATGTCTTAAATTAGAAATAGGTAAAACAAGAAACTACATATCAATGGGAATAACTTGTTTTGAACTTTTAATTTTGAGCCTTTTTATTAGTTTTTATTAGTTTATCTTGTGTGACAAACTGTTTTAGGTAACTTCGTCTGCTGCTATCTGCAGATGTGATTTGCGTTAAACTGTGACTTTTAAATTATTACAACGAAAACGGTGGACTTATAAAATATTCAAAAAATTATGATAATAATAGTCTGGAACTCTTTAAAAATTGAGCTGATGCGGTTCGATGTGTTTGTTTATTGTGTTGTACAACGTTTGAGGATATTTGCAGATGGGGCCTTTCTGAAGTTTTTTTTTAAAGACTTTTACGTACAAAAATGTTTGAGGAAAATCTTTGGTTAGTGTTTTGTTAGGCATTTTAACTCATTTGATGAACATATTAATTACCGATTTAAGTCCGTAATGATGTACACGCGCCATATTATTTTTGTATGAAGAATACATCATGTTCGGATTATTATCGACATATGGTTTTTTAGCGCCAAATGTTTCGAAATTCTTTTAATGCTTACATGGGTTCACATAATTTATAAACCTGTGCAATGTGTCGCAGTGTAACGAGTCATTGATGTCCATTTCATTGTACATAACTCATCGATTTGAAATAGGAACGTTTTGTAACAAATTTACTTAATAAATTTAATGCATATTCATTGTATGCAATTGATGTACTACCAATATATAACTGGATTTACTTTACAACAATGTTTTGCAACAAATTTTAACCAACAGAATGAGTAGAAAATTATGACTGATAAAATATCATGCCCTACTCTCAATGTTGTTCTGATCAAGGCCATACGAGCCTTATGTGAAGTTACCATAAAGTTTGACCATACACTCGAAATTACTGGAAGTCTTCACGTCAGGTTTGTGGTGCCATTGTGGTTGTCACAACTCATTGTAAAACACTTGCTGTTACTTGTTGTAGTTAATCCATTTAAATATTATTTATCTAGATCAGATGGTGATAAAGTCCTCACGTGTTTGTTGAACGAGGACTGCATTAAAAGTTCGTCTTCTCATCTCAACGATGTTGCCTTAAAGTTAAGTCTCGTCAATGCTGCTCTGGCTCTTAACAACATCAGCATCGTTCAGAACAGCATTATCAGCAAAGCCAACGACGTGGTAGCAAATATCGTGCCTCAAATTGCATCCACAAGAAATCTGTGCAGTTTCTCAGGCGAGGGTGCTCCATCCAGATCTGCAATTCCTCCTGCTGCCGAATGCATGGCGAGTTCTTCCACCACTCACATTTATCAGTTTGGAGGGGCGCACGCTTCTTCCGCTCTTCCGGACAACAACAACAACCTGAAACTTGGAAAGGGCACAAAATCTAGCAGTTCAAGATGCAGGAAAAAGGTGGAGACAGTGGCAAGAACTCTGGCCAACATAAAAACGCACGCTTTGTCCGACAGGTCTATGGACTTCAATCCTATGGAAGTCAATATCGTGAGAATTGATATTTTCACTTCAAGGCATTTACGAGCATGCAAAAGATGTGATTTTGTTAATTTGTCTCTAAGGCGACTGTGAAGCTTCCAGATATTCAGACGTTAGCTCACAGACTGCCCAGTTACAAAGCAGCGACTAATGAAATGGAGGGCATTCACAACCTACAGGCTGCAAAGGTCAATGTTCACTCGCCCTCCCCAAATGCTCTTCTAATGGTTCCTCTCAAACACCCCTCAGAATCAATTATTAAGGTACTTTCTGTTTTCAAGTTTTATTGAACTTTATACGTCTAGGTTTCTTCATCCTTTTCGTTGTCGTCGTCGCCATCGAGGATTTTATGTACTTATGTATTCAAGTAATACGGTTATTTTTATGAGATTTGGAAAGTTCATCGAGAAGAGCGGAATTTGTGTCGTATTGCCGTGATTAATGTCGCGATGCACGATGTTAATTAACGACCGTTAGTTAACTAACCATTGTTGTGCATGAAGACTATTCACATTCTATTGTTGGCTGCAGAAAGAGGCTGGTGAAGAGGAGGTTGAAATGAAGTTGTCCAATCAGAAAGGACAGCAGAGAGTCAAGAAGTTTCAGTGCATGTTCTGTGGCATTTTCCTCTCGACCAAGTGCTACTTGAAAAACCACGTCAACGCCATGCACACGCGCCTTCACGTTTACAAGTTCGTGCCGTTCATGGAATCTTCTTTGATTATTTAAAAATTATTCAAACTTGACGAATGCTTCAGGTGCGACCTGTGCGAACACAGTTTCTACTCCGCGGGAGCCATGCGCATACACAAGCTGCGAAATCACTGGCACGACTCGAAGAAGCATCGCTGCCCGGAGTGCAACGAGTCCTTCTTGCTGCCCATCGAGCTTAGGAAGCACCTGCAAAAGCGACATCACCTGCAGGCCACGACGTCTTCCGGGACGAGCGTCGTCGCTCCGGCCTTCGCTTCGAAGCGGCAACGATCTCCCGCCTCCGCGGCTTCGGGAGGCGCCGCCGACGAGAGGGGAGCGGTCGACTCGTCCGCGAATCTCCTTGCGGAATCGAAACCGCCCGAGAACCTCGAGCGGATGAAGGTCGAGCCGGGAGAATTTTCGCAATCCGCCGGTGCCAAGAAGGTTTCGTCTTCCGGCTCGCCCGGTTTTTCGGTTCGCAACGGCATCTCGAGCAAAAGCGTCTGACCTTATTTTTAGTATCGGGTCGAAGGTCGTTTGCTTACTTTACAGAATTGACGATTGTAAATATTGCGGGGTTGATGGCTTGATCGAGTACGAGCGTGAAGAAGTTGCGACGCGCGCTCGAATCCGACAGCCTCGAAGGAAGTGGACGCGTTTTAAAACCAGTGGCGAGCGTCGGCTTGTACGTGTTAGGAGAAAATTTGGCTTTTGTTTTTGCATAAGACACTGCATATTTCCTCTTGTTTCTTGTTCTGCAATTGTACGGTTTTAATATTTTCTTGCTGGAGTTATCACCATCGAATACTTGAAGTTTTTAGATGCAGATTGTTGCTTATTATTTTTTGGGTACTCTTTCAACATTTCGGTAGGCTTTAATTGATATACTTGTACTGGGAGTTTGAATTTTTTTTGGGTGAATTGTAAATAGTTTAGTTGTTGAAATTTAGTCGTGTACAATGTGCTTGTCATGATTTCATTTTGAGGTTACATTTCTATGGGTTTTTTTTAAGGTGGTAATAGTTAATCATCCATGTACATTTGTTAATCACCTGTAGAGTTCACACGAATGCCCCTCTCGAAGTGCCTCTCTGTTCTTTTGAATCGGTCGACTTCGATCCCGTCGGACGTCGAGCTCTCCATATCATCTGCGCGCGACTTTCGATCGTTCGCGAGAGATCTTCGAGTCGAGGACTTTTACGGGATCCGCTCGGTTCGTCTTCGATGGACGACACGTTCTAATTCGGTCTCGATGCCAACGGACGATGGATAATTTTAAATCTGCCGTTATTTCTTTGACGTTTTTAATTCCCCGATTGAGTTTCGTTTTCGTATTGTTGATTTTATTGATGGCGATAAATTATATTTTGTTTTGCAGTATGAAAACAGCCCAAAAACATTAAAGTGAAGTCTCAAGTTCGAATGTAAGCAATTGTAATTGTTCATGTAATCTGCACGATGCACGATTGCCTTTCGTATTGTTCATCAGAGTCATCCCAGTGGGCTCCGAGTTGTGATTATTTTCAATTGTATAACCCGAAACAATGATACACACCTTTACTTCGGTCGCTCGAAGTCTCGCTGTTTTGTTATGAGAGTGACTGCTTCGTCGTCATTGGGCATCGAGTGTTTGCCAACAAGAGGGAAACTCTTGTCATTAGTGTTATTCTGAGGACATCTTTTGTTGCTGTCGGGGATGCCTGGAGGCCTCTTATTGGGTGGTTTGGAGCAGGTGATAAGCTGCTTGAGCAAGCGACGAAACTTTGGGCTGAGAACGCAGTAGACGATGAAGTTGATGCAACTGTTGAGGGTGACGAGAAGTTTGCTGGCAGACTCCAGGTAGAAGACTACGTCACCGCATCCATAGGTGAACATGTACCTGGTAAACGTACGTGCTATCGTCAGTTATCGGAGGGATGAAGTTCTGTTCCATTGTGTCGATATTGTATTAATAAGATTAACTTGATCGTTGCTATTAATTATATTTTTTTGTTATCTTTGTTATGCAACTCGGTGATATCGAGCTCAATGAATTTCAGAAAAATCAGATGTCACTCAGATTATCATCAACCACGTTTGTACTACAACTAATACCAGACTAACCAATATTATAACAAACAAGATTGGTGCACCGATTTACTGACTTTAACCGAGGCTTTCCATCTAATATCGTTCAGCGGGAGCTTAATGGCAATGTAGGTTGAATGCTTAACGAACGAAGTTGATGCTTATCAATGAGGCTGAGATATTGAGAGGAAGAAGGAATTAGGGAGAACCAATGCATTAAACCAACGCATTAAACCGATGCATTAAATCAATATAGTAAACCAATGTAATAAACCAATATAGTAAACCAATGCATTAAACCAATATAGTAAACCAATGCATTAAACCAATGTAATTAACCAATGCATTGAATTAATGTGCAATCATTAATAAAGCGTGCCACTTACAATAACAATCTAACAACCCTAGCCAAAGTGTCATGTGTTATGATGTTATATATGTTATATATGTCATGTGTTGGTATGAAGATGACACCTGACATCTATATCGGGCGAGACATTGTAATACGAGATTCTGGGATTTTCGGGAGAGAAGTAATTTTGCTAAGCAGTTTGAGTATCATATCTTACTTGTCTTTTAAAATTCTCCATGGTAAAAATTTAGCCTGTTTTTTTGGTATTTGGTACATTTGGTGTATTTGTCTTATGATGTCGCCCTTAAAAACCAAGATCTGTCCTCTTAAAGTGACAACGTTTCATTAATAGTAGAATTGAACACATTTCGAGCTACTTGATATCCCGTGCAATCTGCTTCCCCACTTACAGTCGTTCGAAAAGATTGCTTAATGAAATTGAGCCGTATGCTTATCCTCGCATGTAAATTGTTTGGTTTGGAAATGAACGTAACTAAACTCATTATTTATGTTTTCGTTCCGTTTTGCTTATCGGTGCTTGAGTTCCAGGCAGTTTCAGAGGTCAAACACTGCTCATGTCGACAAATAAATAGTAAAATAAATAAATAACTAAATTTGTGAACTAATTATATCCTAAGTGTGATTATATTTAATTTCTGCTATTACAAAAGCCAAACAACCTGACAAAGTGAAACACGGCCAGTGGAGTCTGACAGGCCACAGCAACCAGGACTACCGCCACCAAAAGAAACGTGACCTCCCTCGAGTGGCTGACCCTGCATGATTCATTCCTTCCATCTTCGAGGCCTCCGTGAGTCGAAGGAATTCGAGCCTTGTTCGACCTGATTCTTTCTGAACTCTTCAAAGATTTGATGATCCAAACGCTCGTGAAGAAGATGAAGAGTAGCGGGAATATGACCAAGAGAATGTTGACAACGATGACTTTGTAGCCGACTCTGTAGAGGGGGGAAAGTCCGAACGAGGTTTTGTGCTCTTTTTTAGTGATCCCCACGAGTCCCGTTAGTTGGAAAGGATGCGATGCGACGCTGTTGTTGACGACATTCAAATATCCATCTCCATTCGCTTGGCGTTGAGCGTCAGGAACTACCAACAAGCCGACTGGTTTAACGGGTACCGGGCTTCGGACGTCGACGACTTCGTATTCGAAGAATCTTGGAATGTTGAAGACAACAGCAAAACACAATACAACGAAGACGTAAACGTAAGTTCTCAGGTTGGACCATACTTCCCCTGCACTGTGGGGCCTGCAAACGGCCCAGTATCGGTTGGCAGCAACCAAGACGACAAGCCAGATGCTGCACATGTGGCCTACGGGGGTCAACAGCCAGAGATACCTGATGTAGGGCCAAGTCTTCCATAAGTTTGGACAGCACTCTGAATATTCGCAAACGTACGGGATGGCGTCCGTGATGTTGATGCTCAGTAGCAGCACGACGTCGCTAATTGCCAACGACTGAAGTAGGGTTACAGCTGGACTTCTTGAGTCCCTCTGCAGAGCAAGGAAGCTGAGGAGGTTGCCGACGTAGCCGAAGTAGCACATGGCCATGACCACGCAGCCCCACACGATGAAGTTGAAGAACTTGCAGTCGGGTTCGGTGATCGTTGTGTTAAAAATTGAGGTTGTCATATCCATCGTGTGATTTTTTTGTGTTGTTTATGTCTTCCTGTGAGGATTTATTTGGATTCTTTTATTTATCATTACTTTGTTAACAATCGTCTAAATGATTTTAAGAAATGAAATTAAAGTAATTTAACAATTAATTATAATTAATATTCATTGAGTAATTAAATGATCGCATGAACGCCGTGTTGGAGTCACGTTGAAATGTCCTGCTGCACCTCAAGCCAGGAGGATCGATTGTCTCTCAGGTTTCTGACGTCATTCGAATGTCAACTCACGGATATTTCCATGATGGAGAAACACTTTCATTCGATGAAAATTTAGAAATTAAATTCTAAAAAAAATTGATAATAATAAAATTAAACATAATGAAATATAATTGTTACCATCGCTAACTAATTACCAGTGGATTTAGGCATGGTCGGGATGAGCCACATCGCAATGGCCTACATCAACCAAAGAAACTTTTTTGTCGCATCGAGATCATCATCTCTAGTCTGTGTTTCAATCAAAGCCAGCATCATCATCATCGTTACCACAACAGTGTTATTATAACCATAATGACCATCATTACCATAATTTCCAATATTTTCATGTCAAATGTAAGTTATTTTGTCATCAGAATTAAAATTTAATTTATTCTCACTTGAATAATTAATCACGTCGGAAAGGTTGACATTTTGAAGCGTGACCAAGTTGATATCATGCACGCCATGAACTCCGACCTCAAAGGTCAACCCTGTCAAGACGACGAGATGAAATGGTTTTTGGGCGCACATTCAAATACCGAATATTTCAATGGTGACCTGAAGTTTTGAGAAAAATACGAAATATTCATAATGAGATGAAAATGCGGAGGATCAGGCGATTGGGTCGTGTTTACAAATGCAAAATTAAATGAGATAATGAAACAACGGTTTGTTCGCTCACCCGTTCATGATCAGATGAATGACGTTGATTCATGTGTGCATGTTACCGTCGTCGTCGTCGACGTCGTCATCGTCATCATCATCATCACCACCACCGCCGCCACCATCATCATCATCGTCGTCGTCGTCGTCGTCGTCATCGTCGTCATCGTCGTCGTCATATTCATCATGATCATCATCACCTCAATCATCGTTATCCCTCTCATCACAGAAACTGGCGAAGATTTTCGAAGATAAAAACATGACGAGGCAGGAAACCTGCGTAAAAATAAACACGAACGAACAACAAAAACCGAGATTACGAATCGTCACTAACTATTCACATTAGCATAAAATTATAATAATTATTTACATAACAATTCAACTATCTTATCTAAACACAATTATTCGACTAAAAATTATAAATATTAATTATAGATTGAATATTATATGGAATATTATATTAAATAGATTATATTAAATTATAAATTCCACGCCTATTTATAAATGATCTTAGTCCTCGGTTCAAATTGGTCCAATAAAGGAGTGGATGAGAAGGAATTGAGAAGGAGAAGGAGCTCAATCAAACTCAATCAACCGGTTGTTGTCTTTGCTGTTGGAATGTTCAATCAGTCGATTCAATCAGCAGTTCTACGTCGTCATCCTCTTCCTTTTCTAAAACAACATTTCCGTCTCTCCAACGCCTTTTGCAGATTTATTAACACTTAATTGAAAGGTAGCTCGACAATTTTAACGTACTCCGAGCGTTAATAATTTATCAACGATCATTATATGCATTAGTCTACTTCATTAATATTCATTAGTCTGGTCTATTAATAGAAGGGTTGAAAACAGTCACTTTCATGACATTTTGAAAAAAAAAGTTTGAAAATAAAAAATTAAGAAATGTAACAACTTCAAATAAACGAGGAATTACATTAAAATAAGAAATAAATATGCTTAAACATTTTTAAAAATAATTTCAGTTGCAAAAATGTTTTAAATGGTCTCAAAGTTGTCATCATCTCCTTCGTAGTCATCAACCTCGTGTTATTAAAATAAACTAAGAACATTGATAGACAGAGGTGGACCTCATGTTTTGAGATGAATCGATTATGTCTGCATCTGCAGTGGTGATGACGGTGACGATGACGACGATGGTGTTGGAGATGATGACGATGACGACGATGGTGGTGGTAGAGATGATGATAGTGATACATTCTTCACAATACGCAGGTAAGACGTTCCACATCCATCCAGTTATCTTGAAATTATGGCTTATTATCTTGAATGAGAATTTATTAAAATCTGAGAAGCACGGAGTCGTCATCATCATCAACGATTTATCGTCTCCATCATCATCGTCATAGTCATCACCTTCATCATTATCACCACCACCATCATCGTCGTCATCGTCATCATCTCTAACTCAATCCCATCATGCCAGTGATTGCCAGTGCCAATATTAAGTCGTCAATAAAAGGGGTGATGAAGCGTGATTTGAAGTTGTTGTTGTTGTTGTTGCACTGCTGATGACGTCACCTGATGACCTGCTTTCATCGGTAGTTCAGAGAACCTCTCTTCGGAGAGCCAGTACTTCGCTGGTCGAACGTTCGTGATGACGTTCGCAAATAAATTCCGAACTCCGATGTAAACTTTTAGATATTTTTAGGGGAAAGATAAAAATCAATTTTTGTTAAAGTGAACAAATATTCAACGGAGGTCGTATTTCGTCTTTATCATCTGACGAGGAATTTAGGACGGCTTTCTCTAAAAACGATCATCTCCAGAAAATGCAGCGGTGAATTATGCATGCCACCAACAATTCACAAAACTTCCGTGCAAATCTATCGACAAATGCTCCATCAAATGTTTCCATGTAAATCCATCAAAACGGATTTTATCTCCTTCTCTGAGGTGAAATTACTAACCAATTAACCCATTAATTCATCCACGGTTAAGTGGAATGTTGGTGAGGTGCATGCTTTCCAGAGGAAATGCGGTGAATCTGCTAATCGGAAAATTGAACATTGCACTCTGAATTAATTACAGATGAGTCGACAAGGTGACGAAGGTGGCGGGAGACGAATTAATGGAAGAGTAGTGATGAATTGATGCAGTGTGGTGATGAATTGATGCCGTTTGGTAATGAATTGATGCAGTGTGGTGATGAATTGATGCCGTGTGGTAATGAATTGATGCAGTGCGGTGATGAATTGATGCAGTGTGGTAATGAATCGTCAACATGCCTTCACCCTACAGATACCCGTGTGGTCAACGTCCCCACACGTCAAATCATTTGAAAGATTTGTCGACTCTAAATTCTCAGGGGAGGACATTTACCAACGATCATGAATCGAGGGAGAACTGCGAGATTCAAAAGACTCCACGCAACGGAAGAGAGACGAGACCCATCCGACCATCATGCAAGTTCCCATCCGCATGTTTGTTATTCCGAGCGAAGTAAAACCAGCCTCCGAAAACAAAAACGAGTGGATCAATTTTTCTGATGCACGCCAACCATTGATCACGTGTTTTCGAGTCGATTCGCGTCACTATGGAGTGTTTTCGTTGTGGAAATCAACAGCCAATCAAACCACAAGTTGTGCCCAGCCATGCGTGTCGATTTGTTGAATGTTAGTCTTAACCGTAAAAGCATTTGAAAAAGAAGGTAATAGAAAGTAAATATGTTATCATCAGTTTTTAAATCCATTGATTCACTCACCGATTTCCTGGCTCGAGATTGAGTTAAAGCGTTAGCTTTAGTTGGTGGTGCGCTTTATAATCGTCTGCGTGTCTGTGCAGCACAAATGGAACTCCAACTCACGGTTCAGTTACCAGGTTCCGAAAAACGATTCCCACAATTCCAAGACTTTCACCCATCATCATCATAATCATAATTCATCATAAATCATAAGATACAATAATAACAGCGTAATAATAATATTACAATATTACGTCGGCATTTTTTGTGCAAAAATAAATGTTATGTCTTTGTAAAGCCGACTTTGTTTCTGTTAAACCTTGATTGGTTCGTTATGAGGAATTCTAGACTTGGTGGGTGAAAGTCTTAATATTACAATATTATATTGTTTTAATAATATTATTATAATATTATATTACATATTATAATATATAATATATTATATTACATACATGTAATATAATATATTATATATTATAATATATTATATATTATATCATACTATATTATATATCTTATTACTATAATACTACAATATCATATTATCTTAATAATATTATTATTTGTGTGTTTTATTTTGTTCTTCGTTCAGAGTTTTGAAATAAACGAATTCTAAATACCTAAAAAAAATATAATATACTATTAATATTATTATTGTTATTATTATTATTATTATTATTATTATTATTATTATTATTATTATTATTATTATTATTATTATTATTATTATTATTATTTTATTATGCGTCTTGACNATACTATTAATATTATTATTGTTATTATTATTATTATTATTATTATTATTATTATTATTATTATTATTATTATTATTATTATTATTATTATTATTATTTTATTATGCGTCTTGACCTGTCTAACTATCTATTTTCTCCGGAAAAAATCGGAAAGCTCTCTTAAAAAGGAAATGTAACAAATTGATGAAAAGGAGGATTTCTTAGCGAGTTTGTCAGTGAACAGATGTTTAGCAGGTGAAGAGGTCCACCTCAAACAATGCAACGTGCAATGCAACAACACAATGTTGCTTTGAAAACTTCACGGGGAAGTTTTATCGGATCGAAAGCGAAAGTTAATCAATCGACTTTCAACAGATTCTGGTTTCTGAAATTGTGTCCTAACGAGCACTTGACGTAGGTTTGCCATTGTCACCCTCGTTTGTGGTCGTGCTTATGTTGCATGGTTACCTGGTGAACGGGTTAGAGGCATATGTGTCCATCGCTCATTTTGAAGCAAATGAGTGAATAACCCTGCTATGTGAGCGTCACAATATGGGATGATCACATTTCTTCGCTTTGAATACAACCAGCAGACAAATGATTATAAACTGATTACAAACACGAATTACAAATTAAATAAATCACAATCACATTTCTCATAATCACTTCAATTTCCTTTTGGTTGAGGATAGGAAGTTGAAGATCAGAAATTTTCTAACGTTTTCAGAAATCACTCTCTGCAACGAGATCTCTGCGTTTGATATTCTCAACAAGATCCCATTTCTGAAATTCGAAGCATTCAAGAAAACAAAAACAAAGATTCCTTCCGATTATCGCGATAAAAGTAACTTTTAAACAATAACTAAACGTCTAACTAATACTTGAACTTATCAAAAAGAAATGAACACCTTTGTTATGATTTCGTTATTGAAATTCTGAACAAAAAAAAAGTGCAACAATGGATTCCAAAATGACATAAAATGTGGAAGACCACTAAATCTTAGTTCTCAACGAAACGGATAAAATTCCGTTGAAAATAACCACGAAGTTATCAAATGATTCTTGCATTCCTATGTTAACGACTGCTTTTATAATCATGTCAATATATTTTTTTACACCATTTAGGAATGAAAACATGAATTAATGGAGATGAAAATAATAATAATTAGTAATAACAAAAGAATTAATGAGGCCATTCTCAGCCCTCACATTCTCAAATCAGTGTCATTAATAACGTACGACTCACCTTACTGCAAACGATTAAGCTTAGAACACTTAGACAAGAATACTTCAATAATTTCTTGCTCCGCCGGAACTACGCAACAACGATTTTCATTTGTGGGATTTGAAAGGACTCTGCCTGGATTTGTATGGAATTGCATGGTATTACATGGTATGGTTTGTATGGTATTGCATGGTATGATTTGTATGGAATTGCATGGCATTGCATGGATATATCATAGATTGATCCAACGTGAAATTGAAGGAGAAATTTGAACATCTTCAGATGTCTGTTAGATAGTTTAATGTTTGCAAAGTTTTCACAATTTCCGGTAGGGGTTATAATTATCGCCAATTCCAAACAATCGGAGATGGTACATCATTGCATTATCAAGATTACGCAGATCCCCCAAAAAGTCAAATGCCAGCGTATTATTATGTTGGTTATAATGATCAGTGTGATGATTAAGTTACAGGGGACAAGTTAAGCAGCACTGAATTATGTTCAGGACCGTCAAGAGGAGGGAAAGTGTCCAGGGACATGGCCACATTTTCAGGCCCATCTTAAAATATTTTGATCATGACGAGCTTCTACTGTAAATAAATTAAATAATAATTTCAAATAAACTTTACGAGATGCATCAAGTCATTGAACACCAGATAATCCGATGTCGAGCAACCACAAAATGTGTTTGGAATTATTTTAAAATTGTTCACGACATATTTCTCAATAACTTTTTCGTTAACATAAGTTATAAAGCTATCGTGAAACATGTGTTGAATATCAGTTATAAATAACCGATGATTATGATCAACCTCTGTTGAATATGCTAATTAGTCAATTTAAATACAAGTGCCTCTGCGGTTGGAACGCAGAAACATCACTCGACTGATGAATTGTAATATGTAATTGTAAAATGCTCAATTTACCGACCAACTGTAGATGTCACGCATCATTATCATCACGGTTAAAACGAAAGTCGATTTCAAACAGAAGCAGCGAAACCTTCGGAAATTCCGATGTTTCGATCTAGGGCTGCAGCTGTGCAGTGCCAGGCTTTTGGATGAGGCGTCAGAGCTTCACGATCCGCCGAGATATTTCTCACGATTTGTAGAGGTCTCCGTTTTGTTTTTTGGTCATCTCTGGTCGTCAAACGTCTCCAAAATCGCGTACCTGTCAAGGTGCTGTACGAACTTCAAGTCAATAAGTCGCACACATTCAGGTTTGAGAGGAGAATATTTATTTCAGTCTGAAGTAGACTTCCTTTATTACGTTTGATTTTGAATTTACATTTTTCACAACAGTGTCAAAAATGAGCACGACCTGTCCTAAAAGAAAGTCAGACAATCACCCTACATCAACTCCAAGAAAAACTCGGAGCAATGAAAGTACACGTGGAGGTCGATTGGATTTAAATATTATTTGATATTAATTCAAACTATTAACAGATTAATAATGACTAAATAGTAACTTAATTAAATAGCTTAACGATTAAACCACTTTGAATCTGATTGTTGCCTTTGCAGATGCTGCCCACAATTCTAAGGACTATGGTTCAGGAAAACCTAGAACTAATTCAAGCAGAGAAAGGGGTTGATTGATATTATTAATTATTGAGTAATAACAAAACTTTAATTAATCAAAAATTCACCTCGCATCAGGTCTGTGATTTTGAGAAACTTGCACTCAAGTGTTTTTGTAACAAAATTAGGCTTCATGTCATTTAAAATTTGATTGGCTCATCAGTCACTGATGATGCACCAATTACATAGTTAGACAAACTCATTGCTTTTAAATTGTAAGCATGACAATTTAATCATCATCGAGTCAAAATAATTCATCCAACAGTTTCCTATTACTGGCCTGATATCTCCAAGCAACTGGAAAAGTTCACATTTTTCTGGAGAGCAGATTCTCCGTTCAGCCAGCACCACCCGGCCAGATTTTTACTCGGCGGATTGTCCTTCAATTGTTCTGAACAATATTACATGCATCAGAAAGCAGGCAAAATAATTGAAGTCTTGTTTATCTCTGCGACTTAAATTTATTTGATGCGACAAATTTCAGTTACGTTTCACGACGATCAGTGTGCAAACAAAGTCATGGAGACGTCCGACCCGGCAAGGCAGAAGAGCATTGCCAAAGGAATCCCGTGCTTTGATCAAGAAATATGGGACAAAGTTTCATATGATGTTGTAAAAAGAGCAAACATTGCTAAGGTAAGTAATTTGTGCCATTTTCATGCAATTACATGCATTTTATTTGTGGATAATTGTTCTAACAGTTTGGTGCAAATAAAAGTCTTTTGAACTTATTGGTTGCGACTAGAGGAACAGAACTGGTAGAAGCCAGTCCAAAAGACCACAAGTGGGGAATCGGCCTCGAAGCAGATCGGTCCGATGCCCTGAGGAGGATCACTTGGAGAGGGGAGAACAAGTTGGGTAAAATACTGACAGAGATCAGAGACACTGAATTTAAAGAAATTGAATATCAACCACAGAGGGTCCTTCATGATAAATTGTATGGTTATCTTTATTTCTGGAGATCCAGTTCCCCGTTCGCTCCAAAGCATCTTGCTCCCTTCAAAGTTCAGAGTTTATCATTTGTCAGCCTTTTCCACTATCTCATGTTTAAAGCTGCAGGTATTTTATTCCAGAATTTTATGATTAGTTACATTAATATTTAAAGTAAGTAGATAAAGAATTCATGTATTGTCATTTTTGATAGGAAGTCGTAATCATAAAAGATGATGAGTTTAGTATATCATTCTAAAGCAGAAAATTGGAATAGCTATTTGCTACTCGTGCAACAATCATAACATTTAATGGCATAACACAACAATAATGGGGATAATGCAAAATCATCTTTTTGAGCGCATCTAAGACATGGTTGAACATCTTCCCACATGTATCTAACTTGGTCTGAATTCGTGTAAGTATAAGCACACCATCGATTGTTAACCACGGCATCGGCAAACGAAGCACATGAATTGTTTGCAACAATGATGGCCATCCTCGGTCAAGATTATCCCAGAGATATGTTAGAACTAGGTTTTATGTTTTGAAATTGCTGATTATTATATTATTTTATAATATTTTGTAATTAATTTGCATCAAAGGTGTACCTAATTCACAGAATTGTACTTAAAACAGAATTATCTGGAAATAAACAAATCATTGACAAAATTACGAGGGAGATGAGGCAAAACATTATTGAAAAAATGGCTTACGGAGAACAGATAGATGAGAATGAGTGGAAGTGCAGCATGGCTAGGAATTTGATAGAAGGCAACTTCTACAAAGTATTTCATAGATTCAATAATAAGAAAACTGAATTATTGAATTAAAAAGTAAATTGTTTTATTTTAATATTTCACTTCAGTTTAATGATAACCCAAACTTGAAAGCACTTCTGCTGGCTACAAATGGCAAAATGCTGGTTTTCCAAAGTCGTTTTGAAGGCATTGGGAATGGCTTGGAAGAAGAGGATTCACGTGAGTTGGTGATCAGCGACGATTGGCGTGGAAACAACCTTCTCGGATCCGTTCTGACCTTCATGAGAGATGAATGGATAAAAAAACCCGACACGACTCTTGAGGAATTCAAGTCGAAGGATATCCCTTCTTATAACCTGAAAGGTTAGTTTGTGATTGTTTGATTTCAAACTGCTTATTGATTGTAAGCATTCATCTTTAGAAATTGATCTGATGCACATGAGAGGTCACAAACTTCCCATGTTGAGAGATCCTGTTGATCAACCTCAATGTTCAACCAAAAAACCAGAAGATACAAAAAAAGAAAATCAGAAAATGGATGACTTTGAGTCAAACAAAACTGCTGCCACCAACACCAATGATGATGTGAACAATTCCAATAAGAAGAAGAAGAAGAAAGGTAAAAAAGTTGCTGAAGAACTTGAGAAGAAAAGAGAAGAAGCTAGTTGTAATAAGTTGGAACTTTGTAAGGAGAATGTAACTGACGATAAATTTAAGGAATTACACCCAAGTGGCTCCAAAGATAAGAAAATGCAAGAATCACAGGACATGGAAATAGATTCAGATGATAATGAGACTGAAAAGCCTGAAGAAAAAGTAAAGTCAATATCCCAGAAGAAAAGAGAAAAAAAGAAAAGACAGAAGGAAAGAAAGAAATAGCTAATGACCAACTCTTATCAAAGTTTGGTTTAGGGATGTTGTTTTGGTATCTTTACTCATTTGATTTCAGAATCTGATGAAAATGTTATAAATGTATAATGGCACATTCTAAAGTTCAGTCTTGTTTTGGAATTGTTACATCAACATGCAACCGATACCTATCATCACATCGCGTTGGACTAGTAACATTTGTAAACGAACTGCAAAAAGTTAAGCTTTTGTAGAAATAGACTGAAGATTTTATTTTTGTCGTGTCTGATTTTGAAACTCAATGTGGCACCAGGAGGCATAAAGTAGAAGCAGGTGCTCAACTTTAATTCAATCTCGAGGAACAAGACCGAGATACAGAGTGATTGTTTACAAGAATTCCCTCGATTTTGATCTCCGACGTGATGCCTTAAAGAGCACGGATGTCACTTGGGACAGAGCCCGCCCCTTTTGTCCCATGACTTGTTGAGAATAGAAATAAGTTTATCATTGAGATGAGCATGGAACGAAAAATGCTGAAATGAGTTCTTGAAGAGCAGAGCCGGGATTCAAATTTGTGCTTTCATGACTAGTGTCATTGCTTTGAATGTGTATATTAATTGAAAAATGAAGTGAATACTATGTGAGATCGTGGTGACAAACTTGAGAGGAATTACACAATTAGCGGTGATTCTAGTTTTGTCGTGGAGTTCAGTCGTTCAGCGAGACGCCCCCTAAGGAAATGTTCAGCGTGAATTCGATGAAATGCGATGAAAATGTAAATGTTGATGAAATTTAAGATGGCAGGAATGAAGAAAAATCGTCTCCAAGCAATCTATTTGCTACGCTTCGCTGGTTTCGATCATCGTGCGGGATGGGCGATAATTCAATCGGATGCCAGTTCAGACTTCGTATCTAGTGACCGCCGATTCTCTGGTAAGTTGCGCGCTACTGAGCGTCAAATTAATTCGTCAATTTATTTCCTTGTGATTTGATCATTCTTAATAGTTTCAAGAACATTTTTTTTTCTATAAAATAAGGCATATCATTCCTATTAATACAAATACTTGGACATCGTTATCAATCTAAATTATAGCAATAAATCCCGATAAACTTGTATCTTAACATAACTTGCACTAGCTCAAGGCATTCCTGCTTTAAATAGGACAGCTTCCACACTGTTGACGCAATAGTATATTTCAATCAAAAGCCTCTTATGAAGATCGTTGTTCAATTATCCTTTTATTGTTCTTGTACAACTAACGTAAGGCCTTCAAGTGCTAGGCATGTTGAATGACACTGAATCCAACGCAGTAGCAACGATTAGACTTTTCAGAATTAAACTTTGAATCCACGGAGATGCTCCGTGAGAAGCGATAAGGTGGAGAAGCGACAGACAGCTGATAAATTTTCACCTGCTTTCCATGAACTGCGAGCTACCGGTGTCTGTCCCTCCATTGTTCTTCGCCGCATGAGTTCCAGCAGTTCTTTGTCTTCATGCCGAACTTTTCTGAATGAAGATGTCGGTGTTAATAATTAGTCGATTTTGTGCGAGAGAGTTTTTACATTTTATTCCATTTATTGGTTTTCTATAGAAATCAATGGATGGATTCATGTCTGGAGACGGACATCTGCCATAGTTGCATTCGTCACAGAAGATTTTTTATGGCGCATGAAGTGTGTGTGGAAGCATAGTAAATCAATGTGACATCACTCGTGTGGATTTGCGTGATTTGAAGTTATTAAATTCATTCTATCTTGTTCCGCCCTCCTTCTACTTAATCTGGAATCATGCAGGTGAACGAACAATCCGACGAGGCTCAAGTCCAGAAGGACTGATTATCTATTCATGAGAGAATTGTTTGTATTGTAATTTAATTATTAACGACCAACATTTTAGCTTTCGGTCAATAAATAATTCACGAAAAGGAACCCTCTTATTTAGATGATTATCTTGAGACAATGGCTCCTTATTTCGGGAATCTTACATCTGTCATAGATGGAGCTTAATATTTGCCAATTAACATCGGAGGAGGAAGATGAAAGATGAAACTGAGAGCAATGTTTGCTTTCCTTTGCAGACAATTGAGAGACTTGTCATTTCGAATGCTCTTGACTTAAAAGCTACTTGTTGAGCAAACAAGGGACAGTCAAACCTTGCATGGAATTTTGTCTTCGTGATCTGTTTTCTGCTTTTGTTAAAAAAAGCAACTGTTTCGGAAGTTTGTAGCGATGTGGCAGCTGCCCAATCAGGTCTGAGATTTGTTGGGTCGATTGCCAACGCTTCATCAATTCTTAGCAGCCATCTCGATCGACAACAGCGGGGAGAAGTTCTTGGAATATTTTGAAATAAACCTGACGAGAATCCAACCCAACAACAGCAGCAACAAAAAAATAGAGAACAACTCGTTTAATTGAGGTTTTGTTTATTGTTCTCTGAGAAGTAACTTGAGAGAGAATGAAAGGGTGAATTCCACCAGCATCAGTCCTTATAAATCATTCATGACCCCGTTCTCACTGCTGGAATCATCCAGGGCTGGCTTATACCGTGGTGGGGTTACTGAGTGGAGAATGGATGGCACCCTTGGGCCTGGAAGGAACGAATATGCGATTGGTCTGTTGCACCATTGCCCTGCCCGTCTAAGCATGGGTTGTTTATTCAGACGTCCATCAAATTATCTTCTCACACTCTATGGGAACCATTAAACCCTCGACGTCTATCGGAAGATGGGGAGCAATGTGATTTAAAAGAAAGCTTCTTACTTCTAATTCTCCCACTTCGAATCACACTATAAGCATCCAAGAAAGGGAATGTTTTTTTACTTTCACAGCAGTCCACTTTGTCCGTTGGATCTTTGCTATCGCCGAAAAGTTCTTTCAAAGACAGAAAAGCCAAAGTAGATATAGAGTGAGCTGGGCTGTCATTGGTCGGCGTACCTGAGCGCTAATATAAGCCTCCCCTAGTCAGGATATACTTGATAGAGGAAGGCAGACAGTTGAGAGGTTCGTTGAAGCAAAATAAAGTAGTCACCATTCACTGACTATTCATCAATTAAGAATCACTTGACTATTTTGTGATAATTTCACAACTCGATAGAAAAAAAAAGAAGCTATTTACCGAAAAGGGACTGATTGACATTGATTGACGACCTCATGTTGTACCATCAACTTTCGGATTTTCAGAGTTTTGAGTTGAGTTGAAGTTGATAAGTTGAAACACTGAAGGTGAGTTAGTTAACTTATTGCTTGTTAACGTCGATAGATATTCGATTATTCACTCACAGACGCACACGATGGTGTCGACGGTGATGATGACGATGATGGTAATGATAATCGTGGCCCTGTTGATCACCGTCAGTGATGGTAATGATTGGCAAAAGCACGGACGGATGATAGGAACAAGGATGAAGGGATATCGTTGTTGGAGAGCAGCTCCAATTAGGGAAAAGAAAGAAGTTCAACGTTTGGTTAATTGCACTGCAAGTTGTGAGGCGTTTTTGTTTCCCGCTCATCGATCGACCTTTTTGAGTGCAACTGACGATCACAAACAGCGATTCAAGCGAGATGAGAGAGGTTTTTAATACTCCCAGCAACAAAACACCGATTATTCTGATCAATCGATTCATTCAATGAGGTCCAGGAATACACAAATGAATGAATGAATGAATGCATGAATGCACAATGAATCTCAGTTGAACACGTGTCCTCTTTGAGGTCCCCTTTGACGTCTTTCTTGACAACGTCAAGCCGGTAAACTGTGTAAAAATTGCACTGGACTCATGCATATACTTGCACCGGCTTGCCTGAGCGGATTCCAGACAAGAAAGAGAGGTTCTGAAACCTCTATAGACAAATCAGAGAGGATCGCACGTGTTATTTGCATTCACAGGCGGCAATAAGAAGCGAGCAGACCGGATGAGCACGCCTTGCGATATTTTCTTGGGCAACTGACGACTCGCCAATAAAAGTACAACAGTATTCATTAGACGCTTGAAAGTGAATTCTTTAACGCTTTCACTTCGATGGGTTTTCTCACGCTTTTGTTTTGTGATGAATTAGTCGTCTTCATTCGCAGACATGCCATATATCAAGAGAACAAGACATGAGAAGACGCGATGAAGCACTTGGTCCAACATGACATTAACGTGTTTCAGAGGACGACAAACGATTACGTCCGTCGGCACTAATGCCTCCGTTCTGCTTCAGCTGACCTTCATCTTATCGAGTTTGACCACTCTCAGGCAGTGCCACGCTTCCGGGCGATTCGAATTGCAGCTCATGACATTTTCTAACCCCAGGAACGAACTCTCAGACGGCACTTGTTGCAAAATCGAACCAACGAGTAAGTCTTTCGCTCTCGTTTACGGTGACGAAAATGTAATGCGACGTGACCTCGTAATGGTAATACAGTGTGACCCAATAATATTTTATTCATTTAATTTCTTTTCAACTCTTCAGGACTAGAACGATCAAAACCATTCTGGGAGACTTCGAGGAGCAACTGCTTTGAAGCCTGCAACGTAGTTTTCCAGATCTGCCTCAAAGAGCATCAAACCCGAGTCGTCAACGGAGGGGACTGCAGTTTTGGCAACGTTACGAGCAGCCAAAGTGTCAGGGCAGCTACTTTGGACCTGACGGATGCAGACGATGTTGCAAAATTCATCCTACCGTTTGACTTCGCATGGACGGTTCGTAATTTTTCTCCATTTTATCAGAAGTAGTCCTGAGTTAATAATGAACGGTGAGATCGTCGCCATGATAGAGGACTTATCGGACTTTGACGGGTTTTATTGAAACAATGCGTCGACAATACATTCACTGACAAAGTCAACGCTAATGAATTCGACGTGTCAGATGAAGCGATCGGTTATCAAACTTGTGCCAGGTTATGACGTAGTCGATCTCACAATTATTATTTCTAAAGGTTACTCTGATTTTCAAATTCTCATTTTAAATTCAAACCTTTAAATGATTTGTTATATACATTTATAAAAAGCTTGCGATTATGTTTTATTTTAACTGAAGCCAATTTTGTGTTGTCCTTGGGAATTGGATTCCATTCCGAAGAGTCTATCGTTGACTTGTAAACTTTTTTGACTTCGATTTCATACTCAAGAGATCAGCCGCCCCCCGCCGTGTGTCTGCGTACATTAATCCTCACTTTCAAAAGACCAACTGCTACTTAATATAATCGGATTTGTACATTTTGAAAAATTTGGCGAACCTCGTAATAATTAGCTCTTCGCTAATTTTTGCTGATTTTATAAATATCATTTTCTTAGGAAATTCTTAAGTGCATAAATCGAATAAAATTATGGAGAAAGTGTGCTTAATCAGGACTTATTCACGACAGCAGTTTCAAATCAACGTATTTCATAAGCATTTGTTGACGGCTTTATAAAATAAAAGCTTGTAAAAAGGGATTTATGTTATGGTTCCATTGCTTATTTATGCATTTAACACAAACAATAAATTAATTAACACTGCGATTAATTAACAATTACTTATGAACTTATTTGATTTCAGAGCATTCCTTACTAAATTTGTTTTCTGTTAAGAAAATTTACTTATTATTTAAAACAATTTTATTTTCATTAAAACACATTAGAATGAAATGCTAATTTGGTTAGTGTAAAAAAATTTGGAAAACATTATAATACAACCGTTATAGAAAAAACAAAGTCTTATTTTAGTTTAGGGATTAAATTTAGTTTTAGGATTTATTATATTTAGTATGGTGTTTTGGATAAAAAAAACTAAAGTCAGTTCTTGTTATTTCTTAATAAAGTCGTTGTCGGAGATCAGTAAGTATTTAGCTAAATTGAATTTCTAGAAATGTCACTTTAAAATTTGAATTGTGAATTTACGTTATGAATGTATAATACTCCCGAGAAAAATTTTTATTTTATGAAATAGTTGAATATAATTTAAAATGATAAAATATAATTCAACAAAATATTATACTTTAAACATTTAAGTTTAAATTTAGAGAAGCTAAAAATTAATTTCAGAGATCTTTTACTCTAATAATAGAGGCTAGACATTTCCCAAGCATAGCAGACAGAGGGCGCACCGTGAAGTTTGAAGGTGCGTTAATTATTAAATTTAGAGAATGTTACAGCTTATTCCGTTATTGTTTTAATTAAGACGGCTTCCTGATCGAAAGGGCTTATTATTCGGGAGTTATTCTTCCTCGTCCCGAATGGCAGACGATGTCGTTTGCTGGTCACACAGCCATTGTTAGATACAAAATCAGAGTGATATGTGATCCCCATCACTACAATGTCACTTGTACAAAGTTTTGTCGCCCAAGAAACGACATGTTTGGACATTACAAATGCGATTCTAACGGTGATAAAGTTTGCCTCAGCGGATGGATAGGAGCCAATTGTGAGACAGGTCGGGTTATTCTTGAGGTTTCAAGTTTCTTGTTGCACATAATATTTACAAACTAATTCTTTTGCAGCCATATGCAAGCATGGTTGCTTACATGGTTTTTGTGAGAGATCTGGGGATTGCCAGTGAGTTTTTTCGAGATCTTCATATATTTTCTAGAGTAGATGTTAGACAAATCTTTGTGTATGTCAGATGTCTGAGTGGTTGGGAAGGAGAGCTTTGTGACAAGTGCATGAAGCACCCTGGATGCAAACATGGAACTTGCAAATCAATGCCATGGGAATGCAACTGTGAACCAAACTGGGGAGGTCCTTTATGTGATAAGGGTTTGTAAGATGTAATTTGCTGGCTTGCTCCAAATGACTCAATTCTGCAAGTGACTTTTGTCATATTTTTGTGCTTGCAAACTTTTTTTTTTTAAATTAATACTCTCTGAGCACAAATTCATTAACCATTTATCTGAGAACCTTTCAGATAGAGATCAGGTTTTAGTTGATTCTAGTAGTTCAACTGAGTTTTTTCACGACTAAAGCAAGTCACGGTGCCAAAATTTGATTGATGGCTTGATTCGACTCTTTAGCATAATCTCATTGGTAAGCTTATTCAACTAATGTTGCTTTGTAGACTTGAATTACTGTGGCAGACATTCTCCCTGCAAAAATAGAGGTGTGTGTCTGAACAGAGCTCCCGATGATTATCACTGCAAGTGTCCAAATGGATTTGAAGGCAGAAACTGTGATATTGGTTGGTGTTTATGTGTTGCATCACATGCAGTTCTGTTTTGTCTTCTGTCCAATGCAATTATTTCATTGCATGACTAAGCAGCAATATTATTCCAGGAAATATTCATTGATTTTCATTCATCACCTGGTAGATGAATTTTGAAGCGTTTCATAGAGGCATTGGTGATTTTAGTGAAACCGGAGGCATGTTGGAAACATCCCTGCCAGAATGGTGGTAGCTGTGTACAGAGAGACGACAGGGTTGTGTGCCAATGTTCGGACGGTTGGCACGGAGAAATGTGTCAAATAAGTGAGTCGCTTCCGATGGATACGAACGTCGTCCACGAATTAGACTCGAATGATGCATTTTTCTCGTGCTAAAGAGCAGATTAATTGAAAATGTCACGTTTTTAGGCTAGCTCAATTCTGGCCATAAATCAAGTACTTCATAATCTTGTGTCTCAGAGGGGCCTTTGTTCGATTGCATGACAATAAATCCGCATTTGGTTCGCTCCGCGATTAAAGTTCTCGTCGCTCTCTTTTTGTTTTAAAAGCTTTGGTCATGAGCATCATTTGTCTTTTTGTGATAGACGTGGATGAATGTGCCTCGAACCCTTGCCAACACAGGGGCACTTGCATAGATGGGGTGGCTGGTTATCAGTGCCTGTGCTCACCAGAGTGGCAAGGGACGTGGTGCCAATTAGATGCAGACGAATGTCAGGGCAGCCCTTGTTTGAATGCCATTTCTTGCAGAAACGTGATTGGAGACTACTTCTGCAAGTGCATTGAGGGGTGGATGGGCAAAAACTGCGAAACAAGTTGGTTTCTGTTTTTTGTTATTGTTGATGGTGTTTCTGGTGCTTCGATGTGGCAATTGATGAGAATCTCCTTTGGTGCTTTTGAACAGATATTGATGATTGCCATGGTCAGTGCTTCAATGGGGGGACTTGTGTGGTGAGTTTGAATTTTGAACTTGTGCATCCAATTACTTACTGTAAGTTTTAATATTCATGAAGTCCAACTCCTATTGTGGAGAGGGCCATCTGTCTGTTTTATGAGTTTATTATTTTACGTTCACAAAAAGTGTGAATGAATCACCTATGTGGGCACAATCCTATTGCTTCTGAATCTTTCATCAATTTTCAAAACACCATCAAGCATTGTGAGTTATTGTGAATTCATAGGACCTGGTGAATGGCTTCCAGTGCTTGTGCGATGCAGGATTCGAAGGCCTGTTGTGCGAGGTCGAAATGAAGAAGTGTTCGAGTCGACCATGCACGAACGGGGGATCGTGCATTGAATTGAAAAACGCCTACAAATGCAATTGTGCCCTTGGATTTAGTGGATCTAACTGCGAGGTTTGTGACTTCCTCAAGACGTGGAAGACCATCTCCTAAACGCTATCATATGATTGGATGTTTTGATGGGATATTATATTCATGCTTCTGACCTTGACATATTGTTTGCAAATATGACTGTCAGCACATATCTGTGCTTGGATTTCAAACATTCTAGTCTTATTATGCACTAATAAATGTTATTAAACATTTAAAATAATTAGTGCAAAGATTTTCTTTTCTTTTTATCGATCATAATTCAATGTTTTCATTGTTTTTAAAATGAATTTCTACGAATGTTGTTCAGGTGAATGCAGATTACTGTAATTGTAATCCATGCAAAAATGGTGCAACGTGTTTCCTTGCTGGAGAGGGTTATTTCTGCCACTGCCCAGAAGAATTTGAGGGCAAGGACTGTCAAACAAAGAAGGACAGATGTACACATTCTCTTTGTCAAGGTCAATAAATATATTTTTGTTTTTAATTGTTCTCGTTAATCGACAATTAACCTTGGCATGTGAGTTCATTGAAAAGATATTTTAAAGTATCTTTATTGCATTTCATTTCTGAATCGCCGAGTTGCGCACAAATATATAAAGTACTAAATATATTTATATGCTATGTATTTGGACTAATGTGCATAATAACGTGCACAGAAGATGCTGCGATCATTGTTGTTTAAAGAAAAAAAATGCTTGCCATCCTTGATTGCATGGTGAATGACACAGAGGCAAATGTGCAGACGATTGTGGCATTGAATTATTTAACAAACACGGAACTCGTCGAGTTCCTCGAATCGCCGTGAATCAATACGATTCCCGTGTCTGCTTATAAAGAAGAGCCAAGAGGAAATTACTTTTTTCATGCTCTCTACAAAGAATTGATTTGCCTCTTTCTTGTATTTTTCGTTCTGTTTTTTCTTCTATTTATTCCATTGAATGAACCTGATCAATTGATGATCAATTGATCAATTGATCTCATCGTTCGTGATCTTCTCTTCGAGGCGGATCCTTCTCTTATTGTTGTTATTAGTGTTAGAAAAGCTGGAAGAAAACACATGTTATATTTTGATTGCTTTTAGTAATTATCTAAAATTTTTATGACACCTCAACAATTTGTTCCTTGCAACAGTTGTGGACAGCTGCAGTGTTCACATCTCGACCAACTCCTCGTCGCAACACATCCGATCGAATGTTTGCGGGAGACACGGCAAGTGCATCAGCCTCCCTGCCGGAAGTTTCAGATGTTCCTGCGACCTCGGCTACACCGGAACGTACTGCCACGAGAGTTAGCAACTGCCTACTGATTATTGAGAATCTCCTCGTGGTGCTAAGACTTTGTTTTAGAAGAAAGATCCTCTTTGACGAGTTTGCCGATAATTTATGGCTCTCGGGGAGAAGAAGCTAATCTGGATGTTTCATTGTCTCATCAGATATAAATGATTGCGCCGGCAACCCCTGCCGTAACAAAGGAACGTGCGTCGATGGAATCCAAAGCTTCCAGTGCATCTGCGCAGAAGGATGGGAGGGAGACTTCTGTGGGATCGGTCGGTTTAAAAACAGCTTCTGTTCGTTGTTTCAGACTATTAATGATGACTGTGACAGGTTGTAATAGAATGTTTTCTTGAGCGTCGTTAATCATTACTTAAAATATTTACACCTGTTGTGCGTGTTGTTTGAATGTTTATGATAATTACCGATTGGATTATAAAGCGTGATACGTCATAGTATATTTGTATTGTTTATTGCTGGCTGCTGTGAAATCTTAATCTAACCTAATTTAATTAATGGAATCGAATCTTAATAAAATCATTTCTCCTTTGCAGACCAGGACGATTGTGATCCAAACCCTTGCAGGAACGACGGAGATTGCATGGACTTAGTTGCAGGTTTCTACTGCAATTGCAAGGATGCTTGGAAGGGGAGAACCTGCACTTCAAGTTGGTGAAAATGTCGAACGCTCGTATGACTCGCATTCATTTCAATTCCCGACCGACCGTACTCAATATATCTCGAATTGTCGTACTCAATATATCTCGAATTGTCGTACTCAATATATCTCGAATGGGTCGGCAGGGATCCAATAAATGGATCGGGTTCTACGTTTCCACGATGATATGTTTGTCCTTGCAAGTCGACGGGTTTCCTGCAAAGGTGTTTTAATCAACGGACGATTATTTGTTTTCATCGAGTAGGATTATTCGAGATAAACTTGGATCGTCGGTAATGCCCCGACTGAAGGCGAACGTCTAATTTTAGAAACAAATCACTGTGACAACCAGACGTGTTTGTATGGAGGCACATGTGTCAACCTTCCCACCTCTTTCTCCTGTGTTTGCCCAGATCACATGACTGGAAATATTTGCCATCTCCGTAAGACTTGGTCGACATGTTTAATAATATACTCGAAGTTGATCGGTTGCTTAATTAGTTAACTGATTGGTTAATCCTCATTTGATTGGTTGATTGGTTAATCCTTGTTTGATCGATTGGATAGCTATGCTAAACATTCACAAGCTTACTTGAAGTGGGAGCTTCATAAATACAACACTTCATGCTTTCATATTTCGCATATCAAGGATTTCTAAATCTTGAATTGATTTGCTTTGGAGATGAGGCTGTTACTTATTTGGTGGTAAAACATTCATTTCAAGATAAGCTTTTTGATCACAAATGCTAGAAATTAAAAGCAAAACATCATCATTATCATCGTCATCACAATAATAATAATAAATAATAATAATAATAATCATCATCATCATCATCATCATCATCATCATCATAGCAATATGTTCAAACATTGGCTAGCGGGGGTTGTTTTCTTTTCTTTAAAAATATGGCATAAAGGATGGCATTTGTTTTGAATTGGTCGTGTTAAACTCATGTTCAATTGTTTGATCGAAAGTAGGTGCTTAGTTTTTGATGTTGCTAGCCAAGAACAAAAGTTGTGCTTCTTATCCGTGCCACAATGGTGCTACCTGTGTGAACTCCGGGGACACCTTTACTTGCCTCTGCCCTGAGGGGTTCACTGGGTTGACCTGTGATCAAAACATCAACGAATGCAACCCCTACCCATGGTAGGTTGTGATGTCTAGGCATTATCACGTATTAGTGGTTGGATGGAGATGATCAACTGTATTATAATTTATCTATCTTTATTTGCACTTTGCATATTATAGTTAAGTTAAGTTATTATTTAGCATATTATAGTTAAGTTGAGTTATTATTTTGCTTATTATAGATATTTGTCCTTCAAGTTATTGTCTAAAAATGTAATTTTAATTTACGGTGCCTTGATCTCCTTTCAGCTACAACAACGGTAGATGCATTGATGGCATAAACTGGTATCAGTGTGAATGCACCGACGGTTTTGCCGGACCCGAGTGCAGGATCGGTAAGGAATTTGCCTTTGTTATTTGCTTTGTTCAACTCGTTCTGGTCGGCCTTGCTCGTGTTCAAAGGCCGATGAGGAGAATAAAGCGACCTCGCGATGAATAGTCAATGTTCGTCAATTATTTTTTATCACGAGTTCCGGGATTAAAATCGCCGTTTCAGTTGCGGAGCAGAGTCGAGCCAAGAAGTCGTGCATCTACATGAGGAGGATGTACGCTCACGGTTTCCGATGGCAACACGACTGCAACACTTGTTCGTGCAGCGACGGACACGTCGCGTGCACGAAGGTGAGTCTTTGTTGTAATTACTTCTTTAAGTAAATATTTATTCTCTTGTTGCTCAAAACATTCTTGTGCTTGATTTCGGTCGACGGTGAAATGAGGCAGAGGAATTTAATGCAATTTTATCTCGTCGAAGGTCTGGTGTGGTCCTGTCAACTGCCTGACTGCGTTGGTGAATTCTTCCGATCGGTCGAATTCTTGTTCGCCCGACGAGGCGTGCGTCATCCAAACGCACTCCGTTTGCTTCACCCGTCCCTGTCATCCTGTCGGGGAGTGTCGACGAACCGGAAGCGTCGGAGGACCCGAACTCGTGGCTCCCTCGAACGACGACCTCGTCGGTGTCCGGTGCAGGCCCAACCTCCCCGTCTCCTCTCTCACCTGTGCTCGGATAACTGTCGTCTTCAACAGGAAGCTCACTCCAATCGTATGCAGGCTCTATTTTTTGTATGTTTCTAGTATGAGCGGCTGTTGAAATTGTGACTGATTTGTGATGGTCTTCTAATTTTCTTTTTGACCGAAGGGTCTGACTGTGGATCACATCTGTCGTGCACTGAGGAACCTTGCAGCTACCAAGCAGCTTGCCTTGAATATGACGCTCGTAATCCTGTGCGATGTACAACTGGAAAACCCAAATGCTATCGAAGTCATGCTGGTGAGCTGGGTTTCCTGCTAACATTTAACACAAGCATAAAAGCAGTAATTCCTCGTCCGACATTTAGTTACCAAACAAATCCAAGTTTTAACAGGACACGGGACTGATTCATTGTTCTGATTAAAAATGAATTAAACTTGAAATATCCAATCAATATGTCATTACTCATTTATTTTCTTATTACAGTCAATATTGGAGCCTAGTGAAAGCTCAGAAGGACTGGTCGAAGATGCTGTTCAGAGGGCCTCGAGTACTCTGGCGAGCACCATAAGCAGGAAGGAGACTAATGCTACCATCCTTTCGTCCGTTGTTGAAGTCCAACTGGAAACTCTCGTCGCCGACCATTCTACCGGCTTGAAGTGTCGGTGTCTTTAACGATTACATGACACGCTAATGCATATTCTTGTCGTAGTGATTGTGCTGTTGCTATTGGAGTTATCTATGGCTTCCACCATGTTGCATGGTGGAATTATTTTAGTTAAATAAAGAAATATTTTACTTGTTAACTGTGTAGTTTCTTACAGTGCCAACCTACGTGATTCCTTCTGTGACCTCTGTAATCGTGGTCGTGGGGATCCTGATAGTGATCCTACTGGTAATCTGGCACAGGAGATTTGTCAAATTGTGCCGTCAGAAGAGAGAGCAGATGGCGGGTCTCGTGAAAGTGGACGAGTCCTCTAAGGCCGATGCCCCGAACAATGGATCTGAACATTGCTTTGGGCAGGTCAAAGAGCAGCCGCTCAACCGCTACCACAACCCCATCCATTCAAAGCCCCTCCTGCTGCAGTCCGACATGCAAATCAAGAGCCACCTGACCAAGGTTTGCTTTTGTCGTTGTGACATTTGTACCTGATTTACAATGGGCCTTTATTGTGTTTCCAGCCAACCTTGAGATATACACTGTGCACTGTACAGTCATCATTCCATTGGGTTTGTTAATAAGAATATTTTTTCAGTTCCCGGTCGAGAAATCAAACAACCTTCTCCCTGAAAATGTACTCAATCTTGAAAAATACGAAGCAAGTCCGGGCGGAAGATTCCAACCGAGGAAAATCAACACAAAGTTTTCAAAGGTCCAGACAAACCCCTCTCCGACCACTCTGATCGTGGGTTCAAAGACTTCGCAGGCCTTCACTCCCATGGAGAGTCCAACCCTGCCTTCACCCTGTGAGTCTTTCCTCAAGAACTCCCCTGTTTGCCATAAAAATCAAAACACTGAACAATATCTCGAGAGCACCAGGAAGCTGCTCTCCGACCCTCTCAAGGACAACAACGTTGAGCTGTCGAGGGCAAGACTTGTGAGCAGGGACATAGCCGTTTAGTCGTTGTTTCCAGTTGTTAAAATTTAATGAAATTATTCCAACGAATGAAGTATTTGTATCGAGTTACCTCATCTATCCAGTTTGTTCCTTATTTATTCATTCATTCATTCATTTATTTCAAGTCCTAGGTTCTCATTAACCATGGTCGGTCGAACGATTCACCAGTTTTTAGTCGCTTTGTTGGACGTCTCCTATTTTATTTCTCCGTTCGAGAGAATGCCGACGGATCCCCTCGCTTTGAGTTTGCCTTTCTGTAAATAACCAGTTATTAATAATTCTTGACTCCTAGTCTCGATGACTCACAGACAATTTGTTAAGTTAACCATTCTTTTTAAGTTAACGATTTATGATTGTCGCATCCGAACATTCTGCTTTGTCGAGTAGCAGACCAACGAGAGTGCATCATCGTATTGACTGTTGAGACGACAGGATCCGTGTACATTGATGTTGATATATTTTTGTGTCCTTATGAAATCTTCTAGTCAAATAGGGTGTCAATTTGTTCAAATAATATTGGTCGATTCTTACGCCTTGTTTTGCGCTTTGACTGGAAGCCTCGTGTTTGTGAAGATTTGTAGGCAGGTATATTTAAGACATCAGCAAGACTCGTGCGAGTGAATGGGTTGCACTTGTTTCTGTTGTGCCACGATTAATAAGTAATTTATATCGCCCTGTCCCATTTGCCATTCTTGAGGATGTAAATCAAGCTTTAGACACAGGCATTCAAAAAGGAGTTTGGATCCCAACTGACTTTAATGATTACGGAACACCTATTGTCCCAGTGATGAAGAAAT
>MPNW01000034.1:0-25967 GCA_011800805.1 Hirudo medicinalis
ATTATTATTATTATTATTATTATTATTATTATTATTATTATTATTATTATTATTATTATTATTATTATTATTATTATTATTATTATTATTATTATTATAAGAAGAATAAATTTGACTGAGGTGTTACAGAAGGAGTTTGAAATATAAGCATATGAAGAAGAAACACGTAGTTAGATTTCTTTTGTTTTTGGAAGCATGTGGTGCAAACTTTAGAATGATAATGAATTAGAGTTTGATTATAATGGCATATGTTCAAAACGTAACTTCAAGACCACTTCAATATTGGGGTAACTTTCTCCGAATAGGAATGTTTTGAGGGCAGAGTGAAACCCGACTGGATCAGTAGAAATATTGCAATATCAAACTTTTGATTATCATCTTGATTTTGAACAGATGTTTTTCCATGTATATTCTATTTATGTAATAGAATTTTTAAATTTTAAGAATTTAAAGCGCTGAAGAATATAAAAGGATAAGAGATGTTTTTTAATAATACTTACATTTTGTATTATTATCATTTATTCTGTTTTGTTTATATTTAAATATTACATCAAAAACTTATTTTACTTTAATGCGTTATACAAAATAAAATCTATGCATTAAATAATTTTATGTTTATGTTTTTGTTGCATTTCTGATAATGATCCTAATTATTTATGCGGTCGATCGAGCGTGGTACAAATATACAATCAAAGGCTGAGCTGCACAAGTGATTGCGTGGGATGGACTGTAGCAGTTGATGATTCTGTTATTCCGATTGCTGGATTTCATCGATTTTAATTATATTATTTATTCTGCTGAATGAAATTTTGGAAATGTATAAAAACCGAGCGCCGGCTTTAAGACTTCCTCCAACCAGCGATTTAGCCACAAAACCTGCGAATGAGACTTCAAATAATAGGTTGGTACCCATTAATACCACGCTTAAAAATAAACATTTTTATGAATGTAATGTATATGTTTGCTAAATGCCTCGCGCCTGAAGTATACAAACATGAAAATAGATATGACTTTGTTTTACTCTCTAAACTCTCTAGCATTAACTGCTATGGCCATTCTAGGATGTTTATTAGGTTTTGCCATTGTGTCAGCTACATGTCAATATACCTTGTTGATAAGTCATGATGAAAGATCTAACAATTCAGAGATGAAACAACAAAGATTCCCCTCCAAATTGATCTTGATGATGAACAGTCATCACGGCTTGAGCAATTTCTGAACCAGAGAAACAACATTGGTGATCTGGTTTCGGATGATCTAGAGAAGATCACCGAACTTGGGTTTGGAAATGGTGGCGTGGTTTGGAGTGTGAGGCACAAACCCTCAGGACTTATAATGGCCAGGAAGGTTGGTTAAAAGATGAACCTTAAAGACAATTTGAAAAGACATGACATGCAGAAATATAATTGACAGCTCATTCGACTTGAAATCAAACTCGCAGTTCGAACGCAAATCATCAGGGAGTTACAGGTTCTCAACAACTGCAATTCCCCCTACATTGTTGGCTACTATGGCTCCTTTTACAGTGATGGAGAAATAAGTATTTGCATGGAGTACATGGTATGTCTCAGAAGATTTTTAAAGCAAAATTTATTTATTGTTAGCAAATAAGAAAATTTATTTATACATTTCCACCGATCTAAATTCTGAAATTGTCACAGGTTCAATTATTGATGATAATTTTAGTTGCTTCCATGTAGCAACAAATGCTGCTGATGGGTCTTTCATAATAAACTCAACTCAACAACTATGATGTTGTCTTCTCAGAACACTTAATATAAGCATATATATTTATAAAAATATATATATAATACTTTTATTCAAGAAGCATTGGAAATATCAAAAACCATTTCCATGTGAAATCATTCTGAGTCTAAAATGGTTGAATTCTTCAAATGTTTGTGCTTGTGTTGGTCTGTGAAGAGACATTTATATTTATTTTTAAGTTTTACGTTCAATTAACGATGAGGATGGAACTAATGCCTCATTGATTTGAACAGGATGGAGGCTCGTTAGACTTGATTCAAAAGAAGATCGGAAGAATTCCAGAACCGATCCTGGGGATGATAAGCATCTCAGTGAGTGGATTTAGCGTGATTTCTCTTTGTTAATCTTTGCTCTGTTGTTTGTAGCTGCACTTAAAGTTAATAAGTTTGTCGATTAATTTTATAGTTTCTGTGTTTTAATATTTATTATTAATGTTCGATAAGCATTATTATTTTAAACTTAATTTCTCAACCAGGTTCTGAAGGGATTGAGTTACCTAAGGGAAAAACATCAAATCATACATCGAGGTTCCAAGTGATTTTTTATTTCAAATATTCGTCGTGACTTTTAAAATGTTGTCCGTAAACTGTCACCAAATGAAATGTTAGAATTCTCAATACCACGTTATTGAGGTATCTTCGTAATTGCCATCAATAGATGATTTTGCGAGAAATATTATCAGAAAAAGTAACTTAGTAATCGATGTATCGTACTGTGCATCAGTAATACATGTCAACCGAATGTCAATCATGTCAACCGAAAGTATTTTCCACAAAGATGTGAAGCCGTCAAACATTCTGGTCAACACCAGAGGAGAAATCAAACTCTGCGACTTTGGTGTCAGTGGCGAACTCATTGATTCTCTGGCCAATTCCTTCGTGGGCACGAGGTCCTACATGTCCGTGAGTGATCTCTGAGTGCTGGATTATTTGCGTTTCATTTATTTTCGTGCTTCGTTTCATTTCAAATGACATCACTTGCGATTCATTTATTGTATCTCAAGTTTCCAAGTTTTTCACTACAACACTGTTTCCATATGTTCGGTATTAAATACTGCTTGAAAAGCCGATGATATCAACACGGTGAAATAGGCCAAATGGAGTGGATTACCATCGTGACATTCACGTTCACATCATCGATTAAAACCCACATTCGAATTATCTCCTTGATTATTATCTCAATGCTCTCTCATGACCTCTCACGACCTCTCATGAACTTTCACTATTGAGTTTGTTGGTCCGTAATCTCAGTTTGATTCACTGGATGTGCAAAGCAATCAGTCAGTTTATCGGTGAAGATGATCGTGATTCTAGTCTGCATTCATCTGTCATTTCTCCATCATCTTTCAGCCCGAGCGACTCCAGGGAGTCCAGTATTCGGTCCAAAGTGACATTTGGAGCATGGGACTTTCCCTTGTGGAGATGGCCATTGGAAAGTACCCTATCCCTCCAGCCACCAAGGAGGAGATTGAACTCATATTTGGTAACAGCTCATTTGAGGATCACATGGCTGCTGCTAAATTGGGCAAACCTTTCTCCTGTGAGTGCATTCATCAGTAACTCTTTGTTATCATCGTAATGAATGCTGTTCAAGTTCAAGTTCATAGTAGCATGAACATATTTAACTAAATATAGTTTTGGCACAAAATTACATTCAACTGGATGGGCAATGATAAGTTGAGATTGGTATAAATGGATGCCATTGTCTCTTGTATATTTTGGCAAAAATGGATCATGCTTTTGATGTGAAATTGAAAATTATTATTTAAATGAATCAACCTCGTGTTATTCATTGGTACTTTTAAATGCATTAAGAACAGTGCTTAGAACAATGCAATATTCATTTTTAATTCTCAATAATGCACGACGAACCAGTGACCCTTGGGTGCTGTTTTTAGCTCGTCGGATCACCTTCGAGGAGCCTTTCATGTCCATCTTTGAATTACTTGAATACATCGTCAACGAGGTGAGCATTTTGACATTAAGTCTAATGCGACCATCTGATGATGATGACGAGATGCTGTCAATACGACCATGTGATTATTTGTATTAGGTAATGCCATGCTAATGATGAAGGTGATGATGGTGGTGATGGTGGTGATGATGATGACGATGATGATGACGATGATGATGATGATAAGAGTACTCAGAAATATAAAATTATGTGAACAGCTTTTATCATGCTGGTAGTTTGTATTGTTTAATTTCACTTTGTTTCATTTGGGCTCATTTTATTGGTTGAGTTGTCCTCATTGGTTAAGGCAAACAAATTATTATTTGAGTCCATTTTTGATAATTTAACAAATTTATCCAAAATTATAAAACATTAGGTTCTAAAATTGTCGAAATAAATGAGACCGCTGTTAGTAAAATATTTCTTTTTATTTTTTATTCAAAGCCTCCTCCCTCCCTGCCTCCTGAATATTTTTCAACAGAATTTCAAGACTTTGTTGGCTGCTGGTCTGCTTTCAACATTTTCATTACATTACTTCATGAATATTAATACTTTGTTGCAATATCTGTTAAATATTTAATTAGCTACCTAATTGTAATATTGATTACTTTTATCGAAGAGTTTTCTAAGTAATGGCTCTATAAAATGTTTCACATCCAATTTTTGTTTTCCCAATGCCAAGTTTTAAAATAATGATAGCAATTTCTGCATTTTCTCTGCTAATTATTATTGATGAACAATATAAAATAATTTATAATAATATATAAGATGAATGTTGATTGAAATTAATTTAAGCTTAACTGTAACAATTTACTTAATTCAGACGAGAATTCTGTAATTACAATATTAGCAGCGTGCATGACATAAAATAAACATGAGGAGACTGCAGCCTTCAAGACTTGCATTTTAATGAGAATCAGCATCTGCAGATGTAACTGTATGTCGTACGAAGGTGCTTCCACCCCTAATTGTGTTCCCAATTGGATTGTTGATGCAGCATTTTTTTATAACTCGTAAAATACTTGGTTACAACATAGAATTTATGTCGTCGCAATCACAACAACCTGTGGTCGGGAAAAATAATTAACTTTTCAGTTGTTTATTACAATCGACCCCCCGAGTGGTACGAGCATATGTTTAAATGCATATCAGCAATTTCTATTTATTAAATATTGTAGCAATATTTTAATCTCACTAAATGCTTTTCAATTTATGTTCTATTAGACCTCTATTAGTATCTACTTTTAAAAGGATGTCATTGTTATTCTAAACAGCCTCAAATATATTTGCACTAAAATAGTGTAAATTATCAATAATTATGTGTTGAATTATTATGGTTAATATGCATAATTACGTTTATCTACTGCTCCATATTATTTATAACTGTAAATTAGCTTTCCTGTCTTTGAAAGCACCTGGGATACTTTTTATGTTCCTGATAATTAGGCTTTCATGAATTCAATTCTTTTCATCCACTCAGGAGCTCAGTTTTCTTTTTATATTTTTCAGCTTGAAAAAAATCCCATCAGAGAGGTCTGACCTCCAAACATTGACAGTAAGTATATGTATATGTATATACATATATTTTATATATCGATGAACGATTTATTTTTTAATTTTTTTTTAATTTTATTTTATTTTTTTTTTTACATTCATATTTTATTCTCAATTAATGTCCAATTTAATTCCACTCGAAAAATTACTCTGGCATTGCAAATGTTGCAAAAGTGATGTCCAAATTAGTCGTGACTCCTTTCCAAAGACCATTTTTGACTTGATACCTGTGCTATCATTTTAACTAAGTCTCCATTTAGCTTGAAGGCTAATTTTGGCCAGTTGAAGTATTTACAGAATCATTGAAATGTCAAACCTTTAAAACCATCTCTTGCTCCATTTAGAGACATGCATTCCTGAAGAAAACTGAACAGGAATATGGAAAGGAGGTCGTCTTTGCTGACTGGGTGAAAAAAATGGTTGAGATCGAACTCTGACAGATGCTGCTTGATTCTAATCTGCTTTTTTTTGAAATAAATTGCATTCAATGCTATAATTCTCTCAGCACTTTTTAGTAGTTTTCACGGGGAATGAGGCAGAATGCGATTGCATCAAATTATTTTGTTTACATTTACTCGAGCGGCGTATTTGTATTTGAAACCCAGAGGAATAGGTTTTCGTTTAATTTTTATCCGGTTTTATGTGCGCACTCGTTGATTAAGCTCTCTAGAATCACACTAATTTTATATTCTTCGTGTTCATATATGCATGGGTTACAAGGCGTAGATGGTTGGAGCGCTGGGATGTGTTGTGTGCATTTACACTGTTTTATATGCTTGAATGTGATCTTAATCGGCAAACCATTCTTTACCTCAGATTTGTCTGGTAGGGTGTGCCTAGAAAGTCATGTTTAATAGATGTCGTGTTATATCTTAAAGTATAGCATTTTTGTGTATTTTTCTTTGTTTTCGCAGAATATAACTTTCTTTCAATCACTTAAAAACATTGAAGAGGCTGGGCAAAATGCGTGCGTGAATTTTTATGAGAAATCTACAAATAGGAGTCTAGCGAGTGCTGGGTGCCAGGAAATGCGGAACTAATCAATGAAATTGGGAAAGTGGCGAATGTGAGGCAAACGTAAGCATCTAAAGCCCGAGTCTCGAGAATTCTCAGGCTGTGTTAATCGTGAGATTAACGCTTTTCCAGTTTGCTGTTTGGGAGTCTTATTATTCTAAAAAGAAAGCCTTCCTTTGGATAGAATTAAAATGTGATACGATTCTATTCAGCTTTTACGAATTATAATTTTCTAGGAACCTGTTTTTCTTTGGACACCGGTGTCGCCACTTTTTGCATCTCGTTGTGAATGCGTTTCCAATAAATGTGAACTTGCAGGTATTCCATCCCACACCCATTATTTTCAACGTAGCATTAGAAATTCAATGACAACATAAAGTGTTATCTGTGGTAGCACATGTCCTTAGGTAACTCTGACACCTGGTCTCATTGAAGATGATGTGAAGATTGATGTGAAGCTGCGAAATTAAGATGAGAATTATTGTGAAAATTGTTGAGAAAGAAGAAAAAATAACATTTCATTAAGCTGAATATGTACGCATAGGATCGATCTTATCCGCTGATTGCGAGAGATTGCATCGTAGTGGCTGTTTGCACGGCGTCTCTGAATGCTTTAGTTATATTCCTAGCACAATCGTCTGGGCTTTTTGACGAATATTTTGGTGTCTGACCAGCAATGCCTACGCAACTGTTTCACCTGAATGAATCTCACAAGCTTGCACCCATTGAGCAGTCGCCGGATAGCCCTACTTCGGTATTACTAAGCGTCGTTGCAATACGTGAACAAATCGATTGAATGAGTCAAACAGGTCTCATCTGTGAGCAGATGTTGTTAGTCTACTCTAAACCTTCATTTCGGAGAGACTTGTTTTATCCTGCACATTCCGTTCTTGGCTAACTTTTCAAGTGTTTCAGAGCCAAATATTCGCGGGAGTTGACGAAATAAGTTCTCTCAGTCTGAGAGGCAGTAATTCCATAAACTTTGAAGACTATTTGCAGAGTTTGATATTAGATTACCGACAGAGGTTGGTTGTCGTCTTTTTTTGCATAAAAAATATATTTGTCTGCAATCAGTAAAGACTATTCTAATTGATTCCATTTTATTAATTTAAGCTTATTCAAGTTCATAGAGTCTTTTGAGCCACCATGGAGGCCACTTTTGACCTTGATGCTTTTGCATTTGGACGCACAATTCGGTCAAACATCCAACCCAGACATGTTGTCATCCAGAGGACGGGAGCAGGTTCTGGTGGATTGATGGTGGAAAGATCTTCAAGGTTGGTGCAACATAAGTCTAGTAATGTTAACATGATGTCACCGGTTGTTTTGACAAATAAAGGTTTGCCATGTCTTCCATGGCACTTCCATCGGGAGCATCTGGAACTGGTGTGTCCGAGTTGAAAATGTCTCGTGAGAGGGAGAAGAAAGAAATGCAGGATTTAAATGAAAGGTCTGATTTATTTTCATTTAATTATGTGATAATTGAACTCAGTTCCATCATTTTGTTAGAATAAACCTATTTAACGAATTTTATCATCACCATCATCATTATTCCTACATTTAATTAAAGTTATCGGAACTCTGAGACCTAACTTGCATGTTCACATCATATAAATTCAGTTGATCATATTGCATTCATGTTACAGATTTGCAAGTTACATTGAGAAAGTGAGGTTCTTGGAAGCTCAGAACCGCAAAATCTCAGATGAACTGGAAAGGTTAAAAGTGAAGTGGGGAAAGGAGACGAACAACATCAAGCTCATGTACCAAACGGAATCCGACGAGGCCAAGAAACTACTCGAGGATTCCGAACGAGAGAAGCAGAAATTGCAGGTCCGAGTGGCAGCATTCGAAGAACAAATTGACATTTTAAGGAGGAAGTCAGTGCCTTATTATCTTATAAACCTTTCTTCATAACTATCAATTTTACTTTATTTTGCTGCTGACATTAATTTCAATTTGAAAGCAGTAAGTAATAGTTGAATGATGCATGCACATTTCTTGAACATCCCCATGTGTGCCCTATGACTCAAGCATCGATTACCTATCATCTTGCATGTATTGTTTGAAATATTGTTCCTCATTCGATAATTTTAATAAAAATAAATAAACTTTGCTTAACGTTTCGTTGCTCGTTTTCACCGACAGATTCGAAGAAGGCAGCGTGGCAGTTAGCGACAGTCGAGACAAAGTGGAACGACAAATACAACAACTGGCAGATTACGAAGCCGAAGTGAACCTTTTGAAGAGGAGGATTGGACTCCTGGAAGGAGACCGAGACGTCAACAAGAAAACTCTCACTCGCTACCAGGACTGCTTCAACAGAGCGAGGACCGTAAGCGTTTAATACTGTTTTACATGTGCACTATTCATTACAAGGAGGTAGCTGTTGAATGTGTTATTGTAATCACTGATTACTATTTAATTATTAAACTAATTACTGATCAATTGATATTAAACACTGTAAGCATAACAGTACTCATTAATTACAATTTACAACAATTACAATAATTAGGCGACATTGAATTTAAGCCACATTTGATGTTATGTGAATTGAATAAATTCGGATTTATTTTGATAAATTATTTAATATTTTTTTTTAAATTCAACTGATGAACAAATAAATGTTCCAAGGACCTGGACAACGAATCGATCCTCCACCAGGATGCCGAGAACAGGAGGCAAGCTTTGGAGGAGGAGTTGGAATTCTTGAAGCAAGTCCACGAGCAGGTTTGTTTGAAGCAACTAAAAACATTTGTGCTCGCATCAACTTGCTGCACAAATGTGATGTGGAATGAATGTAAATGTTGGCAGAATATTTATAAGAATTACAACCTATTTCACCACAGCTTATGTGAGCGTTGTAAAGTACGATAACATTATAAAGACCACTATAAACTAAAATTTATATTTTTTTGAAATTTTAGAATGACTTGAAAAATAAATATATTATTATTTGTAATAGTAACAAGCATTATTACTTGTTAAGTGTCGTTTAAGAATAATGTAACTAATGACTTCAATTGACGTGCAGGAACTGAGGGAGCTTGCAGCGTTGGCTTACAGAGACACAACGAACGAGAACAGAGAATTGTGGAAGAGTGAGATGAGCAGCAGCTTGAGGGGCATCCAACAACTTTACGATGACAAGATGGAAGACATGAGGAAGGAGATGGAAACCCTCTACACCATGAAGGTGAGATGCCGACGATGATAGTAGATGATAGTGGTGATGATGATAGTAGATGATAGTGGTGATGGTGATAGTTGATGATAGTGGTGATGGTGATAGTAGATGATAGTGGTGATGGTGATAGTTGATGATAGTGGTGATGGTTTGTTCATCGTGGCAAGTGCTATGAATGCTCACCTCTGTGAAGTGCAGGCGAACTCTGTCATCATCTTATAAACATTCGTGCATAAATATTGAGGTTTTAAAATTCATTCGATCGACAAATGAAGTCGGTCGACCTATTCATGGCAACTAAAATAAACATAAAGTTGCACAACTCGGTTTTGTAATAATTAGCATTTACCAGCTAATTGTAATAATTAACATTTACCAGCTAATTGACCGTCGATTGCAATTCGAGACGATCGAGCATGAATCTGGCGTTGATAACTTTCAACTTTCAAGGTGCAAGAGTTTCGAACCGGTGCCACGCGTCAGAATCTCGACTCCGTTCACTCCAAAGAAGAAGTTGTTCGTCTGAAGTCGCAATCATCCGACCTCCAAGGGAAAATATTCGACCTTCAGGGCAAGGTGTGTGAAATTGCTTGAATTTACTTGTTTTATTTAATTGTTTCTTACAAAAACAAACGAAAAATCTAAACACATGGTACTGAAGACATCAGTGGTTTCATAAATTGAGTCCCATTGAGTTATTTTTTATTACGATGCCTCTTGTTAGAACAAGAGTACGCGAAAGACATAGCTGTAAAAAATAAGCATCATTTGCATATGGCTGTTTTCTTAGCTACTGATGATTCATGTTAAATGCATTTAACAATGTACTCATTAACTCATTGATTGCTATATTAGTTATAAAATGATTAATAATAATAATAATAATAATAATAATATTAATATTAATAACAACAACAACAACAATAGTTGATTTGTAAGGTACTATGTGTCAGAGGTGCCTTGTGTTGTCCTGGCTTCATCTTGGCATCCTGAAGACATGAGTCTTCAGGTGACTTTTGAAGAACTCCAGGGATGAATTAAGTGGTCAGATAAAATAAAATGTCAGATATAAGTATTGGATTGATACATTTACAACTGCCTGACATTTGATATTACAGGTCACTTTAGTGATTCAATAATTTATGAACAAATTAAGCTGCTTCCTCATGACTGAGGACATGAAATCCTTAAAAACCCTTCGACAGAACGACATGCTGCAGAGGGAGATCGACGAGTTGACACAGGAAATGTTGTCCCATGAGAAGGAGTTGCAGCAGGACAGTGAGCGACTGATCGCAGAGGTGGCTGCACTCAAAGCGGAATTGGAGAGCATCACGAAGGAAATGCAGGATCTTCTCGATGCCAAGCTGTCGCTCGAACTCGAAATCGCTGCTTACAGGAAGCTCCTCGAAGGAGAGGATGACAAGTGGGTGACAATCTCTTAGTATTCGTCAAGCATTTTATATTCATGAGGTTTTATTAGTTATTCATTGAGAATTAATATTCATGAGGTTTTATTAGTTATTCATGGGTGACACTGTCCTCAGTTGGTATCACCAATTTGGCAATTGATTTGTCCACATTAACTGTCTATTTCTCAAGAGTTCCTACATTGTGCAGCAAAACCAAAAACATATTCGTGCAAGTACCTACCATTATCACCAAAAATGTTGCAGGAAACAAATCTTTTAAAAAAATTGTTGTGCAGTTTTGGAAGCAAATATAAGAAAAAACATAACAAAACTGAAGATTTCAATGAAACAATATGTGATGGGCAAATTTGGATGTGATTTTCGTGATCAGCAACCAAACCTCTTTAAGGAATGACCAACAGTGTTCAAGAAGAAAAAACTTTCTAGTGCAGTGTTATAAGGGCCATGTTTTTGTAATGTGATTTTTTTTTATTGAGCAATTTTATTTATTAACCAAGTACAACAGTAAACCAACAGAAAAAAAAACCAAATAAAATAACTCCAGGGTCAGCCTTAAGAATGCTTCCGCTGCCAGACTGACCCTCATTAACACGTTACAAGTAGGTGTACGTACAAAAGTAAACAAAATAGAAATAAACAACTACTCGAAGAAAACCGTGAAATATGTACAACTTATAAGCCCTTTTAAATAACAAATTTTTTTTTTAAATTTCAAATTCTCATATATTTATTGTAATTATTAATTATTAATTTGAAATTCTCATATATTTATTGTAATTATTATCCCTACATTTGACAGTTATTGATGTGTTTTGATTACTTCAGATTTGTGTCCACATATTTACTTAATTTCCGATAAAATGTCTTTCTTCTGCAAACAGAATGGGCCTGAGGCAGGTGGTTGACTCCATGTATGCCACCATGACGACAGGTTTCTCGGGTGGTGGGGGAGGTCAGCTGGGGGATGGAACAACAACGACCACAAAAACTGCCTACGAGACCTCGAGGGCTGTGTCAAGCAGCTACAAAGCGCAGCAAACATCGTCGACCGGTGGATATGCCTCCACGTTCGGAGGATATGGGGGTGATCGTCTTCAGACTTCATGATTTTTTTATCAAACAAATATTCTTACTGCACATTTGCACCTGTAAAATTTTTTAAAATCAATTGCTTGTTACATAGATTTTTATATTTTACATTAATTAAATTTATTTTATTTCTTAAATTGGCCTTGTAATTAATTATGTTTGTTTACATTGTAACATTGTCCAGTAAATGCTTGCAGACAACACATTGAATGTCAACCAGGTGGTTAAAGGTGATATGCTGGCTAAAACGACTTACCAGAGAAGTGCCAAAGGTCCGATCGCCATTTCCGAATCGTCTCCGGATGGAAAGTACATTTGCCTCGAAAACACTGGTCGCAGGGTCAGAATTTGTTTATTGCCAGAGCTTCGTGTATTTGCGATGTATTGTTTTTCACTTTAGCTGATTATTTGATTTAAAAGTAAGTTTATTTAAGTGAGACCACCACTGCAAACTGGAGTTTGTGGAACTTACACAATTGAAAAGCAGTCATCTTACGACCACATGTTATGAATTTGGATATAAAACCTTGATCTCGATTTATGAAATCATGAATGTTCAACGTCCCAGTTATTGGCTTCAAAATGAACTGCAGTTTAAAAAGCTGACCTTTTACTGCCATAGCTTACTTAGACTAATCTAAATGTCTCACCTACAGGAAGAACACTTGGGCAATTGGACCATCAGAAGAAATGTCGATGGCAGGGAGATGCCTGTCGCAAATCTCCCAGGAGAATTTAAAATTGCTCCTGGTGGCAAGACCAAGGTTTCACATGATTCGTTTTGACTCAGATCGATGATGCCTTTCAATATTCGTACGGTTCCGATTGGTCCGCTAGTGAATCGATTGGTTGATGATTTTGTTAATTTTTTTTCAGTTTGTAAAGTTTGATAAATTACCGTTATTCCTTGTGATTAAATTGTTGCTGTTGATGAAGCGTGATACTGAATCATACTTTGGTTGTGCTAAGAAATATGGGTTTCAGCACAAATTATATTTCATGCTAATAGCTTAAATTTAAATTGTCAAACAGATTTATGCAAGAGGAGCACGGCCGAGGGAAGCTGGCTTCCAGGACATCGAACTTTACAACTTCCCGACATTTGGTCAGGGACAGAATGTCACCACTCGTCTCTGTAATGCGTCTGGAGAGGTAACTCATGTTTTATGGAAAATATTTTAATTTGGACAAAAAATCAACCAATACTACTTCAACTGAATTATGAGTTGTTGCTATTTTAAAACTTATTATGTTGAAATATTGAAAATATAACATTCTTTCTTTGCAGGAAAGAGCCACTCAAGTCCAGAAAACAGTTTATGCATGAAATCCTCTACAGCATCACCTCACTGAATAACATTTTAGTGGCTTTTTATTTCAATTATCTGCCTTCTTTTGAGCAAATGACATAACCAAATGTTACATTTCGAAATTCGATTAGCCTTCAAATCAGAAGGCCAACACATACATCCATTGCATGCATGGCTTCAGAACATATTTGTGCTTGTGGACAATTAATCTGCCTCTTTGGCACATTAATTGACCTTTTGGCATACTTTTCCCACAAAGAGTCATTCCTGCCAGTTTGATATTTGCCGTGAAAGTAGATCTGTAGTTGTTAGTATTTAGTTTATTAAACTATTAATTATGGCCATCACCTGGTCTTCATCTTCAATGTCCTCTTTAACCTTTCTACAAAGCTGAAGGATTTGTCTTTATTGGCTTGCAGTCAGTTCCTATGACTTTTGAATCAATTCATAAAACTTTTTAAAATGTTGGTGGCACATACTTGGTTGAGTGTCAACAACATTGCTGCCTTATGATAATCTTCGTGCTGAGAGATTACTTGAAGAATATTTCTTCTTATTTTCATCTCACTGACTTCATGGGGGTTGAATGATTTCATATTTATTTGCTGAGCTTCTTCAACTTTCATGGGTGGTCTTGCTTGTTTCATTGCTGTGATGGTATCTTCAGACATTTTGTTACAGTTAATTTTTAAAATTGAATAAAAAAAATCGTTGGATGGCTATTTTGCATAGACTTGAGCAGAAACATTTTTTTTTTCAATTAATAAATTGAAATTTTACTGTGAGCGTTTAAATTCGTTGTTGTTTTTGCACGAATGAATGCTAATCCGACCTGTTCTGATTTTTAAATTTTTGCAACTGTTGCCATGTGATGGGCATTAAAATGTTCTTATTGTAGGAGTTAAAGAGAAAGTCAAATCTGAACTCTGATCTTAAATGTTTCCAATTTGAGCAGATTATTACAAAAAATATGGAGTCAGCTGGTTGGAAAGAAAATGCACTCTTTCTAAAGGGTTGTTTGGGGTGATGGAAAACTGATGGATCCTATCGTTCCTTAAACATAATGCGGTCCTTAAACGTAATCATTAAAATTTATTTTAGAATCATCAGAAACAACATTCTCTTTGATATTGAATAAGCTAGACAATTTGTGGATAAATTTCATTGATTTGCAGTATAGTTGATTACTTTCTTCACCAGGGTATATCCACGATATAAAAAGCGCAGTTGTTAACACTTTAATTAACATTAACATTTTTCGTCATATTAAATTAGATTGGAACATACAATTTTTTTTTGAACGTTTATTTGGATTGCTCCTAAAGTAACAAACAATGAACATGGAATAGAAAGGAGAAAAAGAAAAAAAACAATCCAAAAGGACAGCCCTAAGGGAAACTTATCCCGCTGAATGGGCTGCCTAAGAAATGAAATTAAGCAATAGAACTAAAGGTAATACTGATGCTAAGATGTGTTGCAAGTGTACAAAAGAGATAAAGCTTAAGATTATTTACAATATGATATAGTATGTGATTGAACCTACAAAAGAGGTACAGAGGCAGAGATGAATTCTCTTAAGGGCTTCTTAAAAGAATAAAAAAAAATGGATTAGAAAATAATGAGCAAGGCAATCTTGAAAAATCAGAATTGTCCGTTTCGAGCCAAAATCTATCTAGTTCTGTGCTTCTTTTCCTTTTACCTAAATTTATAAGCCATCTTCCCTGTCCCCATTTTCTCGTGATTTTGAAGTATGTCGATAGATATGTTTTTTTTGTTTTTGTTTTTATAAATCTGTAAACTATGCGAATCACAAGGGAATTTCTTAAAAATAACTAGTTCAAATGAATCCGTGCAATACCAACCCAGAAATTATCATTTACCGATTTTCTTATTCATTAATAAGAATTTGGAAGAATAAACATTTATTCACCGTAATGTTGGTATTTGTTAAAATACGTTTTCATCATTCTATTGGTATATTTGTTTGTCAAAATTACTTAGATCCATCTCGCCAAAGCATCATATTTAAAAAGTGTTCCTTACATGAAAGAAAGTTGTCCGTATCCAGGTGCCACTAGATTGTGTAATTGTATAAGCGCGAGAGAACCAGCCTCTGGCAGTCATGATCACGGCGCCGCTTAGAATAACTTATTATTATTATTATTATTATTATTATTATTTTAATTAATTGAATTTATCTTAAAGACATGTACCATGAAAACATTCGCTTCTTATGAAACTCGTTTTATTTTCAATTCATCTAGAAGTTTTTAAAATTACCAACTGAAACATTAAATAAAATTAAGCTCAAAATTCATTGCTTTATGAACATTTATTTTGTGTACGAATTAGTTTACTTTTGAATTTGCATTAAGCGTTAACTCCGCCCAGCTGTCAATCATTCGTTTCTCGTAACTAACTTTTCAATATGGCGTCCGTTGCACCGGTTGGCATGTTTTTCCCTTATTTCCATTTTAAGAACTAAGCCATGTTTCTGTGGCATTGTTTTTGGACTCAATTTTTAGCTAAGATAATTAATATTATGAATCATTTTTACAATAGTTTTTTGGGGCAGAAGCGTCGACCGCAAACGCGAAACGGCAGTTAACTATGGATCATAGCATATGGACAAGAGTTTCCAACAGATTTAATCGTTTGCACCCATATTGAATTGCTAGGAGTCGATCTGCATCTTAAGCTATTTGTGAAATGCTCAATTTATAGAACGTGTGTATCACGCATGGCACTCATGTTTGCGTTTACTTCATTACGAGGGACAACTTTAGCGACTATTACAAATTCAAATTTGATATCGCCTAATTTGACGCTATTTGTGACTTATTGAAGAATGTAATTTTCGAATTTTCCTGAGAGGTCACTATGAGGCAAATTTCTAAAATTCTGACCTTCTCATCTGAAAGAATATTTGATCTGCTAATAAACATTAAAATAAAAAGAATAATAAAATTAATAAAAATAACTAGATTTTAAGTTTCTGGAATATTTATTTGTAAACTAAGCTCATTGCTTTAAAGCCAATTTCAATGTTGAATTTTGCTCATTGAAGGTTGTTGAAAAATTAAATGAAGAAGAGGAGGATAAATCAACTACTTTAGAGAGTTTGGATACTTGTCTTTATGTTAAACATCCTCTGCACAGTGTCTGGGCATTGTGGTATTTTAAAAACGACAAGAGAAACGATTGGTCGGCTAATCAAAAGATCATCGCAACATTTTCCACTGTTGAGGATTTTTGGGCGTAAGTTTTCAATGTAACTCATGAATAAAACTATGGATTCATTTGATGCTTTGAAACATTTCAGAGTGTACAACTATATACAATCTGCCAGTAAAATATCTCCAGGTTGTGATTATTCATTGTTTAAGGTGGGGAATACAGTTGCCAATTCTGCTTTTTTTTTAAATTTAGTTTAAAAAAATGCAACAGCTATTCTTTATGTATCGTTGGTGTCGAAGCTTGGTATGAAGCACCTTTTTTAATTATGTTTTTCAAGGATGGCATTCAGCCTATGTGGGAGGATGATTTCAACAGGGATGGAGGAAGATGGCTTATAAATTTAGATAAAAGGAAAAGAAGCACAGAACTAGATCGATTTTGGCTCGAAACGGTCAGTTTTATGTTCCAATCTCATTTAATTCTTTATTGGCATGACCTTTGTTTCTTGACCTTGGTCCTCAATAACTTTGAGATAATTTGTCATGATTAAATATTGATTTCTGAAGTTGCGTGCTTCTTATGAATGCTTATTATTGTTGCTGCTTTTTTATTAATACATTTTTGGAACAGCACTGACTTCCCATTGGCTCCTTGCTTTGCAATGTAATATTGTTGTGGGTAGAGTCAATACTTACCAATGACTAAATTATTGGATGATATTTGCCTTTATTTTCTGTAAATAATACAATTCTATTTTAATTAATATTTTGCAGCTGCTTTGCCTAATTGGTGAGGCATTTGATGAGCTGAGTGATGAAATTTGTGGTGCAGTTGTCAACATCAGACCCAAAGGAGATAAACTCGGTTTATGGACGAGAGATGCATCAAATAGTGAAGCGAACTTAAAAATTGGGTCCGTTATTAATTGTCTAAGTTCACTTTTTAAGTTTATCAGTTTATTTCACTTTATTCTTTCTATCCGCCAGGAAAATGCTGAAGCACAGATTGAATATACCCGCAGATGTTGTTTTGGAATACCAGGTTATTTCACCTTCATTCTCATTTTCTTGAAGTGTATTTTGCATGTTTTGTTTGTCGTTTCAGGTTCATAAGGACAGCTCGGTCAAGATTGGTTCGGTGACGAAGAGCAGTTATAGAGTTTGAGGTTGTCGAACGTGCATGCTTGTCAATATAAAGATGCCATGATAATTTTTTCCTGACACCTGGCTTGTGTTTTTAATTGGTTTGATCGGATGGCCTTAGGATAATATATGTATGTGCATGGGTATCCGACACCGTTCTGTTTGGCGTTTTATTATAGAAATTTGTTAAAATTGATCATTGAAATGTAGTTTATCTGGCTCTCATTTTATTGTACATGATGTAATGCATTTTCCTCTAGATTTTGTTTTCTTAATTAATGCGGATGATTCAACACAAATTTCCTGTTGGCTGGTTACCTTCCGACATATTTCTGCGAGGTTTCCAGTGAAGATAGGAGGATGTAAATGTGATGTAATGGTGTGCCTTGAAGAATGGAATAGAATGAATCAAGAGACTTTGGAAGACAGCATTCTTAAGGGATTATGATAGTTATGGATTCATCAGTCATTTCATATTATATGGTGGACTGACCAACCTCTGACTGCACAAAATTTCCTCCTGTGCCCTAGCGTCATCAGTATTTATGGCATGGTACAAACTATAAAAACGCATCAATGTTGGTTCTTAAACATAGGACTGGTATTGCATAACAACTAATAAATAATGAGTGGCTGCACCCCCGCATTTTGGATCGTAAGACTCCCATCGCAATGTGTTTTGGTTCGTTAGGCGTCCCCATCGTGTCTGTACGAGCCAAATTATGACTTCTTGCCATGTCGAATGTTTTGGGCGGGATGCGTTGACAGTTGAGTAGAATTTGGGTTGACCCGTGATGTCAGTCCAGTTGTTCATGGGACAGAAACCTGTTCGGCTTTCTGAAATTCTCCCGCCACGAAATACGGAAACCTAGGCTCATCCTTCGCCCTATTAATTATTGTTACTACCATTATTAAAAAGATCTGCTCATCCAAGCCATTTATAGGAATGCAAGATTCATTAATGTTACAAATTCAGAGGGGGCAAATGTTCTCCCTCCGCTTCCACATACAGTACTCTGGCTGATGGCTCCGCCTTTCCTAGTCAACCTATCGAACATTTATATTGGTTCTTCCCACAGAAATCTTCAACGAACTGAAAATCACTTCATTTTACGTGGTTGATGAATCGGTAATAATAATAATAGCACAATCAATGAACCAAAGACAATCGTCATAACCGTAAAATAGTTTTATGTTTAATAAAATAATAGAGTTCAAAGTTCGAAATAAACATTTTAGTAGCGTTAGAACGCGACCGTCTAGGAACCAGAAAATGAAGACTCCACAGCCAGCTTTTTTCACCAACGACAAATGACGTCAGCCGACGTGTTCAGTTCCTAATTGTGTGATTTCAAATCTGTGGTCTTAATATTTGTTCTTAGTGAAAGTTCTTTGCACGACTGCGTGATTTTGGCAAAGTTGATCCTCAGAAACTTCTACATTAATTTTACTTACTAATTACCTTTTTTTAAATGATTTATTGTAGCATTATTATCGAATCATTAAAAACGTTAAAAGTAATTGGTAGCGCGCATTGAAAAAGTTTGTCAAGCTCTATTCGAAGAAACGAAAAAAAAATATACTCATTCTAATTCACCCGAATATGATAATTATGTAATTTTAGTGAAATATGAAATTTATACTTGACCATACTTTAACCAACCATCACTAAATGTATCAATATCATTAATAATTGAGAAAATCTTGTTGGAACATGAAATGTGCGTTGTTGCATAAAATGCAATGCTTCTGGAATTGACGAAATAACCGTCCTGTCCACATGAAAGAAATTCAGGTAATGATTAAAATGTTGTGAATGTCAGAATCTAAAAAAGACGTATACTTTGCTCTTTGTCCATGAGAAGTGCAAAACAATAACAAGGCAGAATAAACTTATACTTAAACAAATTCCTTGAAGGTCGCCAAGGACGTTAGATCGAGAGGGCGCCATTACAAGCTCTTCCGTTGCCAGTGAGAAGCTTTGGACAAAAACTTAATGCAAGGAATGTGCATGCCTACAGCAAATTAGGGACGGGACGATGAATTTTATGAAGTTCTTGTTTTAAGTTTAGAAATGATAAGTTCAAAGTAACATGGATATCTCATTCTCACACGTATTGTCGTCGACATTGGATTTCTGAGGCTCGAATGAATGACAATCGTGACTTAATGGATCAAATGGAAAGCGACGGAAATAATTTTTAATAAGTGAAATTAATTATATGAATATATTGAATGTTTTAAGTCTGTTCAAAGTTCCAATTGGTTTCGTGGGACTTCTTAAGTCCCATATCCACGATTTATATTCCACCAATTTTTTGAAATTACATCTCAATGGATGAACCAATTATTTACTAGAGTATAAATAATTGCTTTATAAATTAATAAATTAGTTACTAGAGTATAAATAATTGCTTTATAAATTAATAAATTAGTTACTAGAGTATAAATAATTGCTGCTGGAATATCATTAGAAACCACAAGTTCTTAAACTCTCAGATTGTAGTCAGGAAATGATTAAATCTTCTGGAATGAACATTTTAAGTGTTTCGTGCACGAACACACAGGCATCCACTGAGACTCTTATAAGTTTCAGAGGCGAACCTCACATCGACTCTCGCGTATATGAGCAGGTCGATGGATTGGAAATATCACCAAAATTGAGTTCATTTAAAGAAATAACTTAAAAAAATTACGTTTAACTTGCAGTTATGAATTTATTATAAGAAGAAAGAATTTGCGATAGGAGAGAGCTGTTAGAGATGATTCTGAAATGGATCGAAATCGTAGAAGGCCTATTTGCCATCTTTCCGGCAGTTCAGCTAGCACTGCAGAGGAACAGACAACTGCAAGGTGGGAACACTTTTTATTACCTACGACAGATGGCGTATGAGAGGTGAAAGTACGTCTTGTTGGCATCAACTTGTCTATTCTGCACCACTTGTGAAAGTCGTTAAAAGGCAAGCCTTCGAGATAAATGCGGGGCCTCAGAAGCGTGAGGTCTGAATACAAATTCGACCGCCATTGATTTATTTACCTCTTTTTTTTTTACCAATTCTTTCCTGCGACAATTTCGAACAATTTCAAGTAAAAACCCTGGAATGCCGGGATAAAAAAAATCCTCGGAAGCGACAGAGGGAGTTCTTTAATAATGAAAAATTATTCCCAAATGAATTGATACAATTGCCTTCGTGCAGCATGAAGTCTGCTTTTTAATGCGAGTTTGAAAGCATTCGGGAACTTCTTGGACACAAAACACGTTCATCTTTTGTATTAATTTATTACCTCCTTTGAACGCAAATGACAACCCTATTCTTCGTGATTTTTTTGATCTTTCCTGATGAAAATGGACGCTAATTAATGCGAACAAATTTCGGCATTGCCGACCGGTTAATCACCATTTTTGGTCTCGAGTAAATTATCACATGCGAAGCAGGTTCGCCGTCGTCGTGCAGCGAGTAAAATAAGTAGCAGAACGTATCGAGAAGATTCGAGGAATGGAATCCCGGAGGGGATTTACAATCAAAACAAATCAATCACAAGTCATCCCCGTTTGCAGAATCCTCTTTCAAATATCCGCGATTTTCCGGTCAGAGTTTTCTAGTGCTGCCCTCCATAGAAAATGGATACAAAGAGTTCTCACTGATAATTGAGTTCAAAGCGGACACTTCTTCAGGTCTCTTAGTTCTGGGTAAGAGCAACTCCAACCACCATCCTGACTATTTCGCCATTTTCCTCAAACATGGAAGAGTCCATTTCAGGTAACCATTGAAAATATTATATTTTTATTACTGCTCAGTCTTATCAACATATGCATACATTGTAATAAAAATAATTTATTTATTATTTCAATTTTATGTTAAATCAAATAATGATGAGCTTAATTCTTGCTTATTTAATGCGAAAGTTTTTATTGGAATGACAGAATAAATATCATGAAATGTCTGTTGAATGACAATATTTAATAAGGATAAAAATAATAAGCCGACATTAATTATTAAAACTATTTATAATAATAAATGCTAATTAATCAATTAATGAGGTTCGATTGTGGTTCTGGAGACGGAGATATAGGAACGTTGGAGCAGGTCAAACGGCGTGAATGGAACAAAATTCTCGTCAATCGCAACTATTGGAACGCCTCTTTGACTTTAAATAAATTTTCAGAGGTTTCTGGAAAGTCTCAGGTTTGTTGGAATGAACGTTCATTTCATTTTCCTCTCGTGAGGGAGATGTTGTTCTTCGTTTTTAATAAGAAATCTCACGCAATCTCTCTTTTTCTTTTGGACTGTTGCGTTTGCTGGAACCATGAAAGGTCTAATAGAAAATAATTCCTCTTTGATTTGAGATTTACTGACTTTCTCGATTGTTCATTCTGCTTCTTCGTTTATTTTCTATTTCTCGACGTGGTTTACGAATCGCAAACCTTTCATTTGCAGTTGCTTTTAACGACAAAACATTGAATTAATGAAAATTTAATTAAAAAGAATTAAATAACCAAAGTTCTTTTCCTTCGAATGTTGTCATTAAATTATTATTCATCACAACAATAACAATTTTTGCAATTGCATCAGGGTCAATTCTTTCACATAAACTCCTGCAACGAAATGTACGTGGGAGGAATGACTGAGGAGAACGTCTTGAAGAAGTTAACAGGCATCAACAACAACTTCACCGGTTGCATCAGGAAGCTTCACATCAACGGAAAGCCGGTTGATCTGAGGACAAAACTCCACCATGGACAAACTCTTCACAGCTGGAATATTGGTTTGGAAAATTTGTAGTTGATGGATGGAAATAGGAACATATTGATGTTATTGATGTTCGATGTATTAATAAGTAATGTAATGTAATGTAATGTAATGTAATAAGTCAATAATTTGTAATGAAGTCGTGTTCTCAACCAGAAGCTCAACTTGGTTTACTGCGATGGTGATTGGTCTCATTAACCACATTATGACATTAACAACATTATAACATTTTCAATCACATTGCAACTTTGTTAACCACATTATGATTTCCATTCCACTCAACACCTGCCACCTTCACATCTCTCTCATGGAGTAACAACTTGGGACTGATGTTACAACGAGTGTATATAATAGTGAATTTAGTTGAAGACAAGAAGTTAGCCTTTAAGAAATGAAATTATATTATTTAATACTTAATACACATTTATTAAAATCAATGAACAATTGAGTAGTTGAAAACATTCAAATTGGAAATACATGGAATGGGACGAGACTTGAACACGAGGTATCAAAGTAAAAAAAAGTAGTGATGAAGTGCAGCCGAGAGCAAGCAACTGGTGACCAGCATTTAAATTAATGAGTTTATCTTCACTTTAGGACCATTTCTCCAATGTCATCTTCGAAAGCTCGCATTAGCGGAACATAAACGGCGATGTGATGTATTTTTAAAAACCTCACATGCCATTCTTAAAGTTAAAGGCACATTTTACTTAATGAAATGCAATCATAAATCATTTTTAATGCGTGCATAATCTGCAAATGTACAATAAAAAATAAATAAATGGAGTGAATAAGATTCAATGCATCAACCTTATTCTTGCGCATAATGATGATAACAGCTAAATTGAATATTTATTTTGTATTCAATTTATAAGAAAATAACTACATCATTTAATATTTAATAATTCTTGATGGATCTCCAGGTAGTTGCGCGTCTTCATCGTGCAAGCACGTCGAATGTCTGAACGGAGGGACGTGTGTTGATGACTTCACGGATGGTTTCATCTGCCTTTGTCCACTCGGAACGGGAGGCACAAACTGCGAACAGAGTCAGTAATGAGTAACATCGTCTTAATAGTAATTATAAAATAATAATAATAATAATAATAATCATCATCATCATCACCACCACCACCATCATCATAATCATCATCATCATCATCATAGTGAATAATAAATATAATAACATGATGCTTGTCATTTTTTAATGCAACTTTCTTTCTATTAATATGCATTCATCTTTTGTGCTTAGAAAATGAAATTCGACACATTCGTCGTGTGCACGTTAAATCTGAACTCTGATGTAATCGCTTCAGCATTTTACGAGTCATGTTAGATTTGATTTTCAAAATCATCAAAACAGAAAACTATTTTTCCCGTATTGGTTTGTTATAAGTCGGAGTGAAGCATTTCAACTTTTCATTTAATATCAAGCTGTTTTCTTATGACTTTTAATGATAAAATTATTTTATTAACGAATTAGTGACACTAATTTATTATTTACGGATAATCAACATCATATTATATCAATCCATCATAATATATGTTTCAACATTATTTCCCTCATAAATTTTATATTTCCCTCATAAAACTGTGGAATTCTATGCCGGTTGTAGTTAATATTTTCATTCAATTTAGTCAAAGCATGTTTACTTACTGTTTTAATATATAACTCGTCAGCTCTCATCCGGACATAATGCTTCAGGTTTAACTACAAAACACAGTACATTCGTACATGGCATTAATGATGGGGGTAATCAGACAACTGCAGATTCCAGATTTTAAAATATTTAAATTTTTAATTTAAAATTATTTTAAAGTAAATAGTTTTAGTACCATCCATATGTGAACTGAATAAATCCATCGATAAATTTGGCATATATTGAGGCCGTCGTTTATTACAACATATTAAAATAAGTATGCGAAATTAAAACAGGGCAAGCGACATGAATAATCTTCAATTTACACAAACCCTTGCAATAAACACAAGTTATTGCAAATTAGCCATCCATCTCAAAAAACGAAGTTTGTCTTGCTCTTGATAACCTTGCACAATGTGAGCAACTTGGTCATGTAGAGCTTCACATTTCTTCTTCTTTCTTCTTTACCTCTGGCTGTCATACTCTTGCTTTTCCCAATGTGTATTTGTGGCATGCAAGATCCCTTTCAAGCCCATCCAGTAAGGACCAGACACTTGGATGGCTTCATTAGAAAATAGAGTTCAACGAATTGTGAAATCCTTCACAACAGTTAATAATAATAATAATAATAGTTAATTTATAATGCGCCATTAGTATGGCTTCAGAGGCTGTTGATGTTTTGGAAGATCTTTCAACAACAGCTTCATGATGATTCCCAACTCTGATAGAAAATTGTGGATCTCTAACAGTTGCGCCTTCAATGTACATGGAGAAGAAGTAGGTCAAAATTTCATTGAACTTGTTTTCATCTGGAAAAGAACTTGCAAGTACACCAAAAACTGTTCTAACTTCATTGCTTGGCAGAAAGGCCAATGCAGCAAGGGATTTTAACTTCAGCCTAACTTAAATGTCTGTTTTAAACTCAATTTTCGAGCAAACACTTTTCTGATGAGACTTTGGCACTAGTGACAAACATCCCTTGACCTCTGCGTTTGGGAAAGCAATGTTAACTGCACTGATACAGGCCTTTTCAAAATCAATCAAGACTTTCTGTCTGGAGCCAGGCTTGGAAGCAGATACTTCAGTATTTCAAGCATTTCAGAGTAAGTTAGCAGATTTTTTGTTTGTAAAAGAAAGTAGATGCAGAGGATAAGAATTACAAACTTTGGCATGTCAGGTGCAAAGTTCTTAGACAAGATATTATTTATAGCTGCGCAAATTAAACGACGAATGTTTTAAAAGAATTCAAAACATTTCAATTAAACTCGTCAAAGTTGAATATTTAAACATCAAAATGCAATTTTCAATAATTTGTGTTTAGTTTGTTTTATTGTGTTCAATGGAACGCGATTGTCCTGCAACCATTGATGGGAACTTACAATCGTAAAAGAATTTATTTTAAATAATAAATCGCAAAAATATCTGAAATTTATTAGAAATATTCTGCAATACTTGAGAGAATTCGTCTCAGCAGAATTCCAGCATCAGCAGAATCATTTGGTTTTCATGATTTATTCAGGTCTTGCTTTCTTGAACTCAGAAATTTATTACTTGCATATTTATTAAATTAATTGCTATATGCACTAACATTCAAGGAGGCACTATCTATTAACTAAAACTATACCTATTTCGGATTGTTTATTGATGTCGCAAATTTAATAAATATTAATATTTGGATCATTCAAATACTGTCTCATGTATCTTTCTAATGCTCTTATAATGTCAACCAAACGATTAAACCATCTATATCTTGGTGAATTTTAATATTAATAAAAAAGATCCTTTCATAAACAAAAAATTCAAAGCTTTTATTTGAATGGAATTTTTTTTACTTTCCTACTAATTTTCTGGTCTTTAAAAGCTCTAATTTGACATTTCAATGAAATGCTAAAATTCTTCTCCAAAGCACGTTCATTCGACTCATTGGTGGACAACAATTATTCATGTTGT
>MPNW01000034.1:36171-49095 GCA_011800805.1 Hirudo medicinalis
CATTTGTTGATAGAAAAATTCTTATAATGCTATACTATTCACTAATCTATCCTTACCTCACTTATTGTAATATAGCTTGGGCATCTAACTATCCCTCTAAATTTATCCCTTTACTCACTCTCCAAAATAGAATCATCCGTATTATGTTTCGTCTCCAACCACGTGCTCATACAAAGGACTATTTCATTTCAAATGGATTTCTGAATATTTATCAGATCAATAAATTCCAAACTTTTTTTTTGAGCAATTTTAATTATTAACTAAGAACAACAGTAACCAAAAGAAAAAAAAAACTTGCCTCTTTATATTTAATTATGAACATAACTTGCCGCCTTCGTCCTTTAATAATATGTTTTCCAAATCTTCAGACATCCACTCTTACAATCTTAGATCATCCAATCAATTCAGATCTGAATTTTCCCGTATCACTTTCAAATAATTATCCATGTGTTGTCAAGGTCCACTCTTGTTCTCTTCTCTACCATCATCCCTTGCTTCTGTAAACAGTTTCTCACTATTTAAATCCCGTCTTAAAAAATATATTCTGTCCAGTTGTTGAGATTTATATTTCCTCACCCCTTTATCTGTTGTATCATTTATTTTATCTAACTTTCCTTGGTTTGTGTCACATCACTGCCCAGGTTGATCTATATCTTTCATTGTCACATATTCATTAGTTTGTCCGTGTTATCCTCATTTTTCATTGTTATCATCAATTTTCCAATGTTCGTTAGCAATAAAATTTCGCATTCTCACTCTCAGTTTATCAATCAAGACTCTTTAATACGTGTCGTCGTAACTATGTCATTTTGTAGCCGGTTATCCCCTGAACGGGAATTATATTCCCTTGGGATACACCGTGAATTTGTGAATTTTTTGTGTGGTTTTTTTGGTGTTCTTCGTTCAGAGTTTTGAAATAAACGAGTTCTAAAAAAACTACAATTGCTGACCATCAGCACCAGAGGCATACAGATATCTTAGATCTTCATATTCGGAATTGATCCCTAAACACGTTTCTGTAGTATCAACTGATACATAAAATTCTCGCGAGAAACATCTGCAACTTGTCCATCCTTGAATGTATCAACAAATTCGACAAAGGGCACAAGCTCATTTCCGAGACACACATCAAGGTCATCTTTATAACGAGATTCGATGATACTGTCACTATCACCTGTGAAGAAGGCGGGACCGGCGCAGTGGCCTGTGGATCTCAATCACCATACTGCACCGGGACCTCTAACTAGGTAAATCCGGCGCCGCCGAGGGACTTTTTCACGAATTCGAGAAATGGCTGAATCGATTGAAATTATTTGTATTACAAATACAAAACGAGAAGATATAAATGAATCCAAGAGCATATATGAATTGCAACATGCAGTCGCTGGGGGCTTTAGGAGATTGGACTTTGTATTTAGACGACATTGTGAGTGCTTTATGTATCCGAATCGAAGGTATTACAAGGGCTCTCCAGGTTGGGTTGTGAACACAATAAATGAGCCAATATCGATTCTGTAGTATCAACTGATGCATAAAATTCTCGCCAATCGACAAATTTAGTTTTACCAATTTATGCACCTTCTCCCTCATCATATCATCTGACGACTTTTTCGGCTTTTGATATAAAAGTTCTGACCCTAAACCGATAAAGATATCACAACTTATCAATCCTTGCTTCATGGAACCCTCTTGACCACAAAAGCGGATACAAGCCGCGTATTACCGACCCCCCTAGGTAATCGTTGCGTAATAATTAAGTTCAAACTTCGACCGACCGGCAATAGTTACTTGAACATGGTTGAAAAGTGATAGAAAAGTAAGAATAATTCATAAATTAGAGTAAATAGTTGATGAATTGCTGTTAAAAATTTTTTTTATTAAAACTTTGTAATATTATAAAATAACAATTTTCAAATTTTAAGCGAATGTCGCCTTTATATGGTTTTGGTTGCGCACTTTTCTGTGGAGATTATTGTTTTCGGGGTTCCCGCTTCGTAACGTTGTCCCGATTTGCACAAATCGAACTATTAACGCTATTTCTATTTTGACGTTTTACTAATTGGGACAAGTTGTTAAACTTCAGATTTGATTTAACTCATAAATTTTTACTAATTAAAGGTAAGCATTCTATAAATTGGAATTTTAAGTGTCAAAATGTCGCAAACTACATAATTGCATATTATCAGTTTTCAACGTAAACATTTGTTAATTAAAGTAGAAGTGGTAAGCAGAAAAGCTCGAAGGCGGTTGTATTATATACATTCAATTTTTTTTACCTTTAATTATCAATTAGCAAAGTTAAAATCAATACATAACTGCTACAAGGATCTATGTAAGCGTAGTGGTGGACAATTTTTTCGCTTGATTAAAAGCCGTCGTTCAACGTAGTGACAATCTGCCCTTCATGCAATATTTCTATGTGATAATAGAACATCATATTCCATATGATTGAACTGATTTTTTCCTTAAGTTTTAATTAATATTGATTCAAAATTGTAGCCAGTTTGTTCTCTTTTGAGATTGTTATAGTGAAAACTAACTTTTCAAACATTTTCAGCATCTTTTAATATTTGTGGCAAGGATTGAAGAAGACAATGAGTGAAGGAAGGGGGCCTACTAAGAAGACACTTTGCAAGTAAATGCATTGGATTGGTGCATTTATTTAGACGTTTATAGCATTTCTTAACTTTATAAATGAAGTGATGGCACCTATTTCCTTCAATTTTGTTTGCCTCTTGCTGAAGATAGACAACTCTCTGTCTGCTCTTGCATGCAGTCTGGTCTTCTCTTGACCAGAGTACTGCAACTCCCTTCTCTGCGGTACTTCTGCCTAACTTATTCACTCCCTTCAGAGCACCCAATAATCTTACCAAACTCTTTTTCCTCGATCCCAGCCTTACCAGCTCTGAATGCCTCACGCGACTGCATATAAACCTTCGCCTCTTTAAAATATCATTAATCACCTCTAGCTACATCCAATCCTCCCCATCTCATTCACCGCTGCCAAATCCCCGACCACCTTCATCCTCAGCAATTCATCTGCACCACAGTCATAATTGGTCCACAGATTGACTCGAACCCTTCAAGCTCCAGTAGAAGACCCATCTAATCGAGATAGCATTAAACCGAAAACCAAGGCACCTCTGATGCTATGCTTGCAATGCCACATTATTAATAACAACAATAATAATAATAATACAAATAATATTAAAGGCAGAAGCCTTGTTAATTAGTCTCACTACTCACCTATCTGAGAAATTTTGCCTAAAGCTTAATTTTATTCCTTAAAGGTATTTTATGAGTGGAGCTTGCAAAAAGGGTCAATCCTGTGGTTTTTCACATGACAGAAGTAATGGTCCCTCCAAGGTTTGCACCTTCTATCTTCAAGGGAAGTGCTCTTACGGTTCCCGTTGCAAGTGAGATTCTCGAAATGCTTTTTGATTGCTGCTGACTTTATAATCATTGGTTCGATGTCGAATGTTTGATGTGGATTCACGAGCATCATTTTTGACGATTGATTTGTAGATGGACATTTGCAATGATTTTCTAGGTGATGTGTGAGAGGTCTTTTAACTCATAAAATAGTTATGATTGGATAAACTTAAAAGAATAATCAGTGGGAAACAAGTGTTTATTTTTGTTATTGCTTTCTATGTTGTAATAATTTAGAAACTCGAATAAGCAGCTGCCATAGGATTCTACTAAAATATTTTTCATGAAGCTCCTGGAAGCCAAATGTTACAAATCCTTTCAATTTTCATATCTAGGACATCTTTTGTAAACCTAAGAATGAAAACCTATCGAGTTTGAAATGTCTTTCACATTTGCATGATGATTGTAAATGATTGATTTTAAAGTCAATAATAAGCAATTAACCATCCATTGTCGGTTGTCAAAGGTTCGATCACGTGAAAGTTAAAAATGATGCTAAAGCACCGCCCCCTCCCTCGGTGAACTCGGACGTCAACAACGGGGCTTCGTCCAGTGGCATGCAAACTCTCACAAAAAATAAACTCAAGTACAAGGGCCAGGAATTTGTCCCTGGTCAGCCTTGGGCTGCTCCCAGCACAGGTTTGTGTAAGAATTGTTTGATGCTCAGCATCTTAAAGATTTATTTCTTGGCTAGAGATGATTAGCTCATATCCTTCTTATGCAAAACTGTTGCTATTGCTTCCCAGTGATTGTTGGAGTTTAATATTCATTAAAATAATGTTGCTTTCTTTTGATCGCAATTATTTTGTTGGATGCCAGGTTCAAATGTAATAAGTTTAACACTTGCCTCAATGATTTGACTGCATCCATTAAATTTGTGCTTAATTTGGAACATCAAATGCACGGAGAATGTCGACTTAATATTTACAATGATTCAGCTTCGGCTCGGTCGTATTCCGCCGCAGCGAGGGCAGGCTTGACGGAGGAGCCGACTTCCGTTACTTGTGAACATTGCTCGGAAGTCATAACTCAGGAGGAGGAGAATCATTTGGAGGTCGTTAAAATATATTTCATTAACAAAATGACGTTCAGCAGTCTGACATCCTTGTCTTCTCCAGAATTGTGTGAAATTCCAAGAAAAGGAGATGGAAAATGCTTTCAAGGCGAAGGTGAGCGGCGACAAGATGTGCGGCATCTGTCTAGACGTCGTCTGGGAGAAGAAGCCCGACTCGAAGAAGAGGTTTGGGATCCTCTCGCACTGCAACCACGTCTACTGCCTCGATTGCATCAGAACGTGGAGACACAACAACTCGTCCGAAGGTGAAACATCGAGGTTCGTCGTATCTGCAAATGCTCGTCGTCGGCTCGATGTTCTTAGCCCGAGTTGTCGTCGATTGCAGGCTGTGCCCGGAATGCCGGACGAAGTCGGACTTCGTTTTGCCGAGCTACCATTGGTTCGGCGACGAGGCGGAGAAGGAGAAGATGATCGGCGAATACAAGGAATCCCTCAAGTGAGTCGTTCGCGTGCGTGCAAATGTGATTTTGAGGCCATACATTGCCTGGTATTGCTTGCTCATATGCCTTAAATCTCTCTGCTCATGCCTAATTATTGGCATAAAAATGTTTTATTATTTTGATGCCAGTCGATGCCTTTCACAGGAACAAGCCGTGCAGGTACTTCGCGAAGGAACAATTCTGTCGGTTCGGTGACAACTGCTTCTACCTCCACTTGTGCCCGGACGGTTCCAAGGGCCACAACAGAAGAAGGTTCCGGGAAGACGCCGACGGCCTCATCGACATCATCGACCTTGTGCGAATCTCGGAGTTCATCGACTTGTATTCGGATGATGAAGACGACGATTACTTCGATGACGACGACTACGATGACTTGTTCGATTATTATTACGACCACTACGACTCACACACAGACTCAGACTGATGATGGAATCTAAACCATTTGAAAGAAAATGAACTCAACGTACCTTGTTAAGCGTCCGATCGGTCAACTACTAAATTGAGGACTTCTGATACGAAAGTTTGAAAAACAAATTGTATGCAACGCCTGACTTTTAGGAATCAAATGATTTGGTTGACAAGTGTTGTCTAAATACGTATCTGCATGTCAGTTTGAAATAAATGATGAAAATGAGTTTAGATTCTCGTTTCTAACTCGTGTTGCTTTTTTCAGGTCTCATTTCAAACATTTACCTGAATTAAGTCTGGGTTTGATCCTGTCAAGCAGTAATTTATTGGACGAACACATTCTTGGGAAATGTGTATTCATAAAAATTAGGTGATCATTTTTACGTGGTTGGAGATTTGTTTAAAAATATAAAATCAGCAAAATTGTAAGAGAAATTCTCAACAGTGTTAAGTGTGCAGCTCTAAGGTCACTTGATGCATCTTCATAATTATAGTATGGATCTTGTAGTGGATCTGAAGTAATAGTTTATATGCAGGTCAAATTTTGTTTGGGGTGTTTGCATATATTTTATATAACATTTGTGGGACTATTCAATATGCTTTTGACTTGTCAGAATGGAAATTTTGAATTGCAGTTACAATGAAAGCATTAATAATATGCATTAATAACATGCAAGGTGTTCCAATGCAACCCACCGAGCTGCATGCAGTGGTAAAAGGCGCCAGTTGTTATGTGGCATGTTGCAACCCGACCTGCGCCACCAAAAAGTGCCTGGATACATTTTGTGCGCGTTAACAAATTAGAAGTGAAATTAACGATCTCACCAAAGTTGGTCCTAAATATAAACATGCCATTGGGAATGGACCACCCAACATCATTGAGTGCTTGAATCTCTAGCTGATAGTAGGCATTTGGAGCAAGGCCCTGTATCCTGTAGAACAGTGAGGGGTAACTGATGTCTGTGTTCTTTATTCTCCTTTTCCATTCACTCAAACTGTCTTTTAGCTTAAAAGTACCTGGCACTACAGCCACCTTCAAATATGAATTTATTTTAGTTATGAGTGATTTAGTTAATTTAGTTATTAGCTGCTGAGATTGAGTGATGGCTAGTAAAGCTAGTTGATGCATTAGAAATTTGGAAGATGTGAGATTGACATGGATAATCATCAAGTATAAAAAACACTGCCTGTGAGTACTTTCTGTAAAATTGATAAAATGATAAAACAATATCATTAATTGTAAAAGTTTTGCTCTGAAAATTTAATTTGAATTTCATTTGTAATAATTTTGACGTGACGATGCGATCACAGATATTGTGACGAGAGCATAGTACTTGTCTGAAACGAAACTGGTACTGCCTTATCGGCATGCCTCCTGTTTCAGGCCTCGCCCATGTGACTGTGTATTCAAAAGGGAAATTACTTCTTGGGTCAGAATTGATTGTGAGTGGGTAGGGAGCACCTGGATGTGGATGTGAATAAATTTAATTGTGATAAATCCATAAAAACGTTTTGCCTTGATTAATTGAATAGGTTTTTAGAAGACACGAATGAAGTGTAACAATAGTTCAAAATATATTGATAAAGCATCCCAGATGTCTTATGGAGTTAAAACATTCTTTTAAATGTGCTCTCATTTATGAACTCTTAAAAATGCACCACCAAATAATATTAATTCATCCAATCACGCTTCAAAAATCAAGTTGGCGTGCAGGTTGGCAGAACGGGTTGCGTTCCTGCCTGAGGTAGTAATATCAACGGTCGTAATGTGTCGTGTTCGCAACCCAGCCTGCACTGCCAGGAAGCGTCCTCGGGTAGGGGAGCTTTATAAGTGGCAGATCGATTAAAAAGTGCCTTCACATCCCATTCGGATACATGAGGCACTCAAAAGATTGGCTAAATACAAATAAAATAAAAATGAAAAAGTAAGGCACTTATGTCTAGGGTCGTCCCACTGACTTTGAGAATTCCTCCAATTCCAATTTCAGTTCTCACCCTAGTCAGGATTTCATAGGTGTTGCCTGGTCTCAAATACTCTATGAAGATCCTCTCATCTTAAACATATTAATCAAATTTAAGAAATTTAACCACAATAAAAAAAAGTAATAAATTTAATTACAGATGTCCACATCAATTTGCATGAAATCTATATCTTGATAATTTTATATTACAACTTGTCTCTAGTGGCAGACAAAAGCCTCTCACTGTATAAAAATTCAAGTATCCTGTTTTCACACTGAACCCAAAAACCAAACAAAGGAAGTCCGTGAAGTCCTTCATCGTTCGGGGGAACAATGTAAAGTTCCAGGGAGGTTGGAGTGGCTCTGATGACTGTGGCCGATTGTGGTGCGTCGGGAAGATCTGTTTTACGAACAACTTCATTGAGCGCACGATCCGAACATGAATTTATTACTAGTAGCGATTAAAATATTTAAGTTGTCTTCAAATTAAGTGGTGAACATTCAAATTAACTGAGCCAACAGTAAATGCAAGTGCTGGCAAAGTTGCAGATGATATACAATTTTTCATGGTAATCATTTGTGTACTTGAAGTTAATTATATGTTGCTTAAAAAGAATTTTGAAATGATAGCTGTTAGTGCCAACGATCTTAACTCACAAGCTCGCCTCATTTCAATGGAGGTTTGATTGGCACCAATTTGATTCCTGGCTTTACAGATGTACTCACCATAAATGTAATATTCATCCACTTGTCTAATGGTTACCTGTTAAGCAAACCCTACATGAAATGAATATAAGCCCACCATGGCTTAAAATATTTATAATTTAAGTTTAAAATGCATAAGTAAATTTAATTTGAATGGACAAGGAATATAGGCTTAAAAGCATTTAAAAAAATTTACCTGCAAATTGCTATCCTTGTTAATGTAATAAATTCTAAAAGTTTCATTGTTCTGGAGAAGTCTGCCAAGTCTATACCACTCCACAACTGGTTTTGGCTCAGAAAAAATGATGCAAGTAAGGTTTCTTGTTTTACCAGCCCAGTTATAAACAATGTTTGGCATTTCTGCCGAGAAGCGTGGGACGTCTGTTTTATAAAATGTTTCTTTCATTACATTTAATTCAACAAAGCCATAATTTTAAAGTAGCATACTTTTAATGTTTCAATAAAATTTAGGGCATGGCCCAATAGACTCAGTCAAAGGAGCAACCCAAAAGGGCCGCCGAGAGGGGGGTAGGGGGAAAAGTGCACAGAAGCTCGGTAATTTATTTTTGGTCTGCTCAGATTTTAAAACCTTTTTCATGCTTTTCCATTACCAAATGGACATTAACAGGGATCCAAAATTTCTGTCGGCGACCCTAAGTATAATGAAAGAACAAAGGTAAATACTCATCATACATTGAACGATGATGGTTCCATTCCACACGTGAATTCCACCTTTGTTTTTAGCAATGCACGTGTAATTAGCAGTGTCATCCCATCTCAAGGGAAAGATCGTCATGTCCAATTCAAGAGGACCTGGTTTTGTCAGAATTATCCTTCCACCTTCCTGAAACAAAACCATTTTAAAACCCTTAAACTCTTGAAGTTCAGAACGAGAGCCAAAATATGTGAGAATTCAAACATTGGAACCCATGATATAACTTTCGCTGAGGCCAGCCTTCCTGTAGGTCATCTCAGGTTCAGGATCCCCATAGGTTAAACATACGAGGGTAGTGCTTTTCCCCTCAGTTTGGGTGACATTCCTTACAGCATATATCTTTGGAGGAACTGGAATCATTATTCAATTGAGCTTGTATTAGTGATATAACAATGCATATTTATTTACATATTTGTGTAATAAATTGCCAATAAGAAATACAATTTATGTAATGATATCAAATGTTACAAGCAAAGATGATTTTTGAAACCGTAACTAATTTATCCATACATTAATCTGCTTACTCCTCTTAAATGTTGACACGACCACATAAAAAGGCAAAAGTGTTCGAATCTCGTACCAACCGACAACGGTGAGCACAGCAATTTTGCTACTCTCTCCAACATCATTAAAGGCCTTGCACATATAAGTTCCTCTGTCTTCAGGAATGAGAGGCCTGAAGAATAATTGACCACCATCCCTGTCCACCATGATTCTGTCTGTGCTGAAGACCACTTGTGGATTGCCATCCTGTAGCAGGATGCATGTTTGAAATTGATTTAGATGCATTTTTGGATCTCACATTTTTTTATATATAATATGGTTTCTGCAGTAGACACATTGAAAAATACTACCAATCATCTTAGTGGTCATAATGCTGTTAATAGTCAATAAATAAGGTAAATATAGTATAAATGTGGTAAACTTGAAAATATATTTTTACTGATATCATTACAAAATAAAACAAATTTAATTTATCAATCATGAAGTCCTCAGCAAGCATTCGCAGGTGACAAACTTTATAGAAATCATATTTTGCAGGAGGCAGAGCTGTGGCAATGCAATTGAAAGCAAATTCGTGGCTGGAAATACCCTCACTGTTCTCAAACAGGTTGATCGTCGGTGGCACTAAAAACGAAACATTTGATATTTCGAATAAGTAATGATTTGGCTCAAAGTACCTCATTATAAAAGTCAATATTTCTTAATGACAACATTGTTTAATAACAAATTTATGACTTAACGAAAATGCTAATTAAGTAGCGTTAAGTTATTTCATACCTCTGACGATGACGTTGATCGGAACGACGTGGATCTTCCCCAATGATTCAATTTCAGCACAACATTCGTAAACTCCGTTGTCCTGTTCTGTGATGTTTCTAATTCTCAATCCATATAAATCCTGTGAATATCTTCCACCTGCATTTAATTAATTGCAATTATTAATTATAATAACTAATTTTATTAATATAATCAATTAATTTTATTAAATAATTTGTAATTTATTGAAACATTGAAATGCATCCATTTAACAAAAATTGCATAAATTATTTATTTATTCAACAAAATGAACAGAAAAACGTTTGAAACCCATAAGAAGATAATCTCTTATAACCTCTTATCACTAGGTACGAAAATTGAAAAGGAGGGGTGAGAATAGCAAACATAAAACATGTTGTCAATTGTCGAATAGGAAGAGTGGTAAATCATATTCATTAACGAGACATAAAAATCTGCTACGAGTTACAGAAAAACGATGTGGGGTTATAATGTCTACTTGTGAATGGTTGGCTTAAAGATAATAAATGAACAACCGATCGGACTGCTGACCGACTAATCGGATCCCTTTGAACCTCCAGAAAACCTCTGGATTGGGTTGTCCAGTGACCTTGCAATAAATGGTTGCATCTGTGTATATTTGTGGATATTGCTCTGAAGGTGTGTTTTGGACTGTTATTTCTCCTGCAATAACCAAAAGATTTATTGTTAGGCACTTGGCACACTGCTATGTAATTTATAGAAAGGTTTTTATGATCAAAATGTTTAATCAGAAAGTACTCATTACATCTTACTAAGTATTGATGAGATCATTTGATGAGAGGTTAAGAGAATGATTTTTATTGGCATGTAAGCTAATGATTGACTTGTTATGTTCTTCTGAACAAAATTCATTACCAAAAAATATCAATTTTATCTACATCATTTCATTAAAATATTTCATAATTAACAATTAAACCACTAAAAGCACAAACTGTTATTATCAACATTTTAACAATTAGTGCTGTTGAGCGTATCATTGTAATAATATTTTATAAAGAACATCAGACATTACAAATAAAATACAATGTAAAAAACAATCAAATATTAAATTCACTAACTCAAAACCTCGAGTGTTGAAGTGACATTTTCTCTGTTTCCTCCGATGACAGCAGAACAAGTGTAAGTGGCAGCATGTTTGGCCACGATGTCGTTGATGTACAACTTGCTCGTCTGAGGAACGGACTTGTCGATGTACGGAGTGCTGATCAAAACATTATTATCTTTTTCAACTAACTTTTAACCTTATTGAAGGATTGTTGATATGTTTTTCTTTGGATGGAATAAAAAAGAAAAGATACTAGGTTTAAATTTTTTAAATCAGTAATAATAGCAACATATGCCATATAAGCACATGATGTTTATTCTTATGGTGCTTTATATATGAACTTATTATTATTGTTATTGTTATTATTATTAATATTATTATAATTATCATAATGCTTATTATTATTATTATTATCAAAATTATTATTATTATAAATTCAATTTCAAAATTAATATTGAATTCATTCTTAAACTTAAATACAATAATTATTTCTACCACAACTTAATTTTAAATCTTTTAAACATCTGCAATTTGAGTTTTACATCAACAATAATTTGTGTAATTTGTTGAAAAAATTTTAACATTGTCATCACCACCCACTTATCTCGTCCTGGGGTCTTGTCGAGTATTTCGAAGCCTGTGTTGCCATTGAACCACTGTATGTTTATGATGATCCCAATTTGGTCAAAACTTGGTGCTAGTTTGCAGGTCAGAACCAAATCTTCTCCCAAACCTTTGACTTGTGTCCCAGGTGGAATCACAATCAAGTTCTGGGCACTGGAAACTGAAATTACATACAAATTACAATCATTTCTGATTACATTTCATCTCAAATTTTCTATTTAATTATCGCAATTCTTTAAAGATTAAATATTGTTTGTCCAATTTTTAATCTTAAAATCTTTAAGTAGATCTTATAGAATAGGTAAAGTCACTTTTGAAGCATTTAAGAATCCATATGATCAAGACATTGCAGAGTAACTTCATGGGTCTAAACGAGCGAGTGCTGCCACTGGAAGAAATAAATGTATCTACCAAATAATAGTTAATTTAAATATAACGCTAAAGCCGGATTGTGCTTAAATGACTTCTTTTGTCTGTTGGGATCCAACACATACTAAATGGTATGCACTTTTCGCCACAATTAAAAATGTTGTTCCGATCTTACAAACATTACAAAAGCATCATATATTGTTAGCATTACTGATGCACCAAAAACAAAACACAGAAGTTTGAATTTTATTGAACCATGTAAACATTGTCACGGTTGAGCGCACTCCCAGAGAAGAAACAGGTAACATTATGATTAAATTTTAACTTAAATGCATTATCAATAGTGACAAACCATCACCAATTTTAAGTTAATTAATAACAAGCCAATAAGGTCTAATGTGTTCCGTTGGGCTTGGAAAGGCTAAGAAGCTGTGCAATTACACCCTTTAATTCGTGGATTATTCTGCTTTGTGCTGCGCTATATTAACTGTGGCAGTTATTTTAATTATAGTTATTGCGATAGGAAGTCATCCAAACATTCACTCAACCTCAGATAGAGATTGAACCAAATCGACACCAGACCAAGGGCGCCATTTTGGAGGGTGATGACCCCTCCCTCTTTCAAGGAACAGATGAAAGATATTCTTAACTATTTCATTATTTATGCTATTCTTATGCGCCATATAAATTAATTTGCAGTATTTATTATTATTATTATTATTACTATTGTTATTATTATTATTATTATTAATATTATTATTATTATTATTATTATTATTATTATTATTATTATTATTATTATTATTATTATTATTATTATTATTATTAAT
>MPNW01000034.1:53322-93945 GCA_011800805.1 Hirudo medicinalis
GTTTCTTGGTTCAGCACTATATGAATAATCACATACTTACTATTTTGTTGGTGTTATTTTAGGGAGTCAGTGTTGAGGCAGTTGATCCTGTGTTCCAGGCTAAAATGCTTGACATGTTGAAGCAAACAGGAAGGTATGCTTCAGTTACAAGCATTATTTTGTATAGTTGCAAGCTTTACTTTGTATAGAGTAATTTGTCACATTTTCATTTAATTTACCTTGTAGACCTGAAATGGTTGTGGGATGGTATCACTCTCATCCTGGCTTTGGTTGCTGGCTCTCAGGAGTGGACATAAACACTCAGCAGAGCTTTGAGGCTCTCTCGGATAGGGCTGTTGCAGTGGTCGTTGACCCCATTCAAAGTGTCAAGGGAAAGGTGAGATTTGTTTGCATATTATTTTTTTTAGATATTCTAGGTGAAGAAGTTTCTGAGTTTGTTCAGCTAAGTTGGCATCATGATTGCTCTAGTCCACCCTGCTCAAACCTGTTCCTTATAGTTTGAATTTTAAATCATTATTTGATGCGACTTAGACCTAAATTTCGTACAATGCGGTCATCGTTCACAGGTTGTCATTGATGCCTTCCGACTCATCAACCCCAATACCATGGTTCTTGGACAGGAGCCTCGACAAGCCACATCCAACCTTGGTCACCTTAACAAGCCATCCATCCAGGTAGCATTTTATGATGTGTTTTCTCTCAAGAATTTGAATTTCCCACTATTGCTGAGGTTTAAAACATGTATCTTCATGTCAACAGGCCTTAATCCATGGTTTGAACAGGCATTACTATTCGATTGGAATTAATTACAGGAAAAATGAGTTGGAGCAGAAAGTGAGTCATTCGTTTTAACTCAGCTTCAGCAAAAAGCCTTCATGTGGGATATTAACTTTAATGTTTCATGGAATCCTTATTTATTGTTTGATATCAGATGTTGCTGAACTTGAACAAGAAGAGTTGGATGGATGGTCTGACTTTGCAGGATTACAAGAGTCACTGCAGCCACAATGAGACCACCGTCAAGGAAATGCTCGAGTTGGCCAAGAACTACAACAAGGTGGGCTCTCCTTAGTCATGAGGAAGTTTTAATTAATGTTGATTGGTTGTGCAATGAGAGCTGGATTGCTTTATGGTATACATTCTGCAATCACAAGTATTTTAATTTAGAAGGTTATTGGCTAGAAAACATTAAATTAAGTGACAACTATAAAAATGTTGACCTCAAATCCTGAATGTTTCAGTCACTGGAAGAAGAAGAGAAAATGACTCAGGATCAGTTGGCTGTCAAAAATGTTGGCAAACAGGTGAGTCCTATCGAAACTGTTAGCTGGTCCAATAACATTCAATAACTGCGTTTGCATTCATGCAAGTAATTTGTTTGCTACTTGCAACTTAAATGCACTGATCTGGATTGCTCTTAAGTATTTTTTATTTTCCATTCAGGATCCAAAACGCCATCTAGAGGAGCATGTCAACTCCCTGATGACCACCAACATTGTTCAATGTCTCGGTGGAATGCTTGACTCCGTTCTCTTCAAATAACTTCTGAGTAACTGAACATATTAGTTAATCATTATAATTACCCAACAGAATATTGCATCTGTCTTAAAATATGGTTTGAATAAAATTGATTTCTATTGTGATTCATCTTGCTTCATATTACCTTCAAATTGTGGAAAACATCAAAAGTTATGCAACATCAACTTATATCAGTGAAGTAAAAATGATGTGATATGGTAGAAGTACTTTTGACTTGTAACAATTTTTCATTACTTGATATAGAGAGATTTTCAGAAATAAGCTGCAAAGTAAATGTTAAGAAAAATACATAAAGTTTAAGTCAATTATGCAGCTTACTGCAATTTGTGCCAATACTAAGAAATTTAAAAAAGTAGGGATGTTGCTTGTAACCGTTTGTAGTTTTAACAAAATATATGAGCAGTCCAGACACGATGGAATGATATACAGTTAAACTTGCTTTAAAATGATGACACTTTTACTTGAGTCCTTTTTTTTATTGAAGTGCAGTACTTTTCACAACACTGACTAACATCATTCATAACAAGATTTGAGGAACAAAGTTTTGCATAGGGTTCATCTAATTAAATTTTATTAGGATCTTACTGCTTAGGACTGAGGAAATTTAGTAAGCTTATCCCAGTAATACCTGCATTAACCATAAAATCATAAAGCAAGATCAAACAAGAAAACACAAATTTATTTATTTTAAATCTTCTCGGAATTTTCTTTGAAGTTCATGAACTCAGTCAATTTTAGAGGAGTTTATTCCTTTCCAGGAGGTGTTTTCCTTTCTTGAAAGCATTAAAACAATCAGTTAATTTGTAACGTATAGCATCAGATATGTTGGAAAATGTATTAGTAACATAATTAAGCTAAACCATTTTCGGCAAAACAGATTTTAATTATTACCTCCACAAGAAATTCAATCCTTTTAGGATCTCGTTCATATTTATTTTCTTTAAAAGATTGTCTGATTCTCCTTTTGTAGTAACCCTTGTCGGTGTAAACAAGATTATTTGTATGCCTGACAAGAGTTTTATATAATTTCAAAACTTCGGTTCTGACAGACATAGCTCAATAGCGACTGCAAAATCAGATTGTGCGCTATACCCGGGCGATATCAAATAAAAACAAGTCCACTAATTTACTTGAGTAAAAAAATCTAACCTCAAATAATAAAATAATTTATTACTTCTTTATTAAATTTAATTACAGATTTTTATGAATGAAACAAGAATGTCTTTACAGTTACAAAGCATTTCATTTGCCTAAATTTATAAGTTAAGGTCAGCAAGACGGGAAATCTTGGAGATTTAGCCTCCCCAACTCTCTGGAAAAATACGACATTTTACCCTCGCAAGTTTGGGTTTCGAATCCAAGATTAGACACAGGGAGGGACTTCGTAACCAAACCACAGTCGCTCGAAATAAACTCAGTTTCTTTTCTTCATATAACAATACTGATAATGAGTATCAAGACGATAGTTTACTCGCTATGCCAAATTTAAAAATAAAGTCCAATCAACAAACAATCATCAGTAAACATAAATAGGAAACGAATTTATTTGAAATAAAATTTGAGGACATAATTCTATTATCCTATACTCACTTATGTACACATCCACCAATGAATGCCACAATTTCCAATTCCACAAGTTCAACATTAATGAGCTGAGGCAGACACATCATTGATAAAGAAATAAAAAACCAACCAACCAACAAATTAGTGCCAGGCTAGAATTAATTACAACAAAAACAAGCAAACTGTTCTTGCTTTGCACCCCTTGAAGAGCCTGAAAAAGATGGACACTGTAAACACTCGCGTGTGCTCGTTGAAATTATGACATAACTCAGGAGAGAAAGGAGGATGGCTGCAGAAGTGCTGCAAAAATTTCTTTCAGCACATCTCAGCTAGCACATACAAAAATAAGCTAGAAATAAACTGATGCTTGCATTTACATGGAAAACAAGTCAAGGATTAGAATTATTGATTTCAGAAACACATCTAAAAGCTTATTATCGGATCCAACTAAATTAGTTCAATGGGTTATATAATCTGCAAGCAGAACATTTAGAGTTGCTTCATAAACAACATGGAGCTTCTATTTGTGCAAGGAATGATTTCAAGTGCTTCTCTAAATCAGGCTGTTCAATTAAAGTAAATTTATTTAGAATTTAATGAACCAATGAAATTAGCATAATTATTCATAGAATGTTTTAGTTAAACATTAAAATACATTTGGAATTCTCTAAAATGTTAACAGGATCACATTAAAATGTTTTAACACATTATAAAATCACATTCTTGAGGTTAAAAGCCTGAACAAGAATCAATGACATCATAACCTTGAATTAATATTAACGTAACTATCCACATTCCTGCATAATCTCAAAAATCAATCTTTAGGGTCATGGAACATCAACCACACATGAAGCACCTCACAGTTTCGTACCTGAAAGACCCTGATTGGCCAACACCACATCCACGGCCTGCCTTTCCTTCAAGAGGTTTGTCTCCTCGAATATCAATTGCTTCAGCTGCTCCTTTGGTAGGTCATCTAACTCAGTTTCAAATGTAAATGGCTCGCTTGCTACTGGCTGGAACAAAAACAATCCATGAAATGAGAAATTATAATTAATTGCAATAATGAATTAATTCATAAAGCACTGCATTCATAGCATATAACAATATGTTCAGAGCAATGAGATGTGAGCATAACATTATTATTACACATGTTATATTATCACTGTTGTTGTGTTTTATTTTTGGACTGATAAACTGAATCAGAGACAAGCAAAAAAATCAATGTGTGAATCACCCAACACCTCATCTGAAGGGTCATAGTATTGATCCAAGTAAGGATGAGCCAGTGCCTCCTCCACTGTGATCCTTTTGTGAGGGTTGAAAGTCAACATCTTGTCCAGGAGATCAAGAGCTGTGCAAGATTTGATTGTTTGATTGTGCACTTTGATTAAAAATAAAATTAACTTAACAGTGAAAACCACTTCAAGAAATAAATGAACATCACTGCTATTGATGAATTTAATTTATTTCAAACTTTAACAAGTATCTCGGCAGATTCTCATCTTTTGGACGACCCGAAGCAGCAAACAGAGCGACTTCGATATTTTTTAAGACGATCGCATGATCGGCAGCATCGAGGTCGATATCAATTATAACATTCAAAGTTATGCGGCCAACCTTTGGGGTCTGCATTTGGATAAAGTTTGTTCCAGGGTTGTTTTGGTTTGAAAGGGAGGGACTGCAGGTATCCTCTGGCCTAGTTAATAAACATTCATTAAATATTCATTTCAGCTGGTTGCAATAAAAAAATTTTTCAATCAAAACAAAATAGTGCTAAAAATGCATAATTTGCATAATAAATACAAGTTTGGCACCTTGTCATTTATGATTGAATTGAGGTCCTCTTGAGAAGGAGAGCCCAAAACACCAAGGATGTGATTCAATTGGTCCAAGTCTAACAAAACAGTTTCAAAAATATTAATAACAATACATTACTCAAACAAATACTTGAGTAAATCTCAATGTACAATGCTTTCCAGGATAGATCGGCTTGTTAGACAGCAGTTCGGCCAATATGCAGCCCACGGACCACACGTCAACTGTTGCACGTCGTCAAGGCAGAATAATGTAATTAAGCTCAATTATCAAATTAAAAGCAAATGCTTGAGCTAAATTGCTTCACTGCTTCTTAAAGTAAAAGATACTGGCTTTACTGTAGCCCTTAGAATTGAGCATGATCTCGGGAGCTCTGTACCAACGGGTGGCCACGTATTCCGTGAGGAAGCCCGTGTGGTCGTGGTTCGGGTCGGCAACCCTTGCAAGTCCAAAGTCACAAATCTGTTAATGGGACAACAAAATGTCACAATCATCGGAACACAAATTATTGTAAATTGGCCATTTATGTGATAAAAGGCAGAAACAACCAATTAATAAAAACAATTGAACTGTTAGTAATTCTTTGACACGTTCACGGTGAAAGAAGATTTAGCCACTTCTTCAGACATTCAAATCCCTAAGAAGCCATGTATTCCTTATTAAATTATCTTTTCCATCATCCTGTTATCAATAACCATCATCACTATATCACAATCAAGACCTTCAAATCACATGTGGTGTTGAGGAGCAGATTGCTGGGCTTCAAGTCCCTGTGAAGGACATTGGCAGAATGGATGTACTTGAGTCCTCTAAGGATTTGGTAGAGGAAGTAGCAGACGTGATCGTTGCTTAGTTTCTGGGTTTTTAAAAGCTTGTACAGGTCTGTCTCCATGAGGCACTGTACTATGTAGCTGTAGGAAGAGTCCAATTAAGGAAAACAGGATTTCAAAGCTCCATTTGCTTGGATGGATGCAAAGATAAATTTGCTAATTGATTCATTAAACTAAACAATTCCGAGTGATTGCACGTTCCACATCATCACAATGCACAAGCAAAAAATGCTAAACAATCCAATAGTGAAAAAAACATTACATTCCTAAGAAGGCAACAACATTGAGAATGTTCACCAGTTTACTACAGCAATTAATCCAATGAGATAAACAATGAACGACAACAAGGATACACATCCTTCATCTCGTCCACAGTAGGAGCTCTTATGATATCCTGTATGTTGATGATCTGAGAGGAAATAACAAGAGATAAAAATTGATGACCAACAAATGCAGTCAACATTCACCCTGTCATAAACCGACATTCTCATGCTTGAATCTGGTGAGGATCTTGATCTCACGGAGTGTTCTCTGGCAGTAGGTTTGATGCTCGAACGGGGAGATCTTCTTGATTGCAACTTTTGTTTTTGTTACATGATCGATGGCTGAGCTGAAATAAAAATAAGTAAACATGCAAAAATCCTTGTTAGATTATAAATGATCGGCTTACAAAGTTTTAGCGGAATGCATGCGAATACAAATTCTAAAGAAATTTTTAAGTCAATTTGTGGAAATGTGATGCAATATTTCCTGGATGCAATTTCACTATTTAAGACACTAAACTCGAAAGTCGATTATAATTAAGTAATGTAGCTAACAATAAATGACAACCTTATTAACATAATTATATTTCCTTGATAATGTTTTGTAATAATGCCTCCTGAATAACATCGAATTTTAGATTTCGACATCAAACATCAACCGAGAAAGCAAGAATGGCCGTTCGTGACTCAATTCGATTCAAATGTTCACTGTGAAAACATGCAAACATCTCCTGTGGTCCATAAAGCATGTCCACCACATTATTTATAACAACATAATATTCCAAAGCAGTCATTTTTAAGGATCTATTTTCAGATGAAAGCAATCATTTGTTTCTGTGAAACTATGATCAGATTACCACTCTTATCATAACAAAATCATAAATTAGCAAGTCCCTCCACATTTCCCATAAATGAATTATTATTATAAACACAATTAATACAAAACGACATTAGCAAATTATGTCGCACATTTTTGAACCGTCATCAGCAAAACATCGACAATGTTACATCATCGTGGCTATTAGTTCACTACAATATTTATTGTAGAGGCAATTATTAAAAAAGCAATTCTCTGGGAAATGGAAAAATTCCTTTCATTCTGAGGATAGCAAAAAAATAACCACAAGAAGGATTTTCTTTATTTATGTTTCAAAAACATTTTGCAGGAAAGCAAAAAAGCATCGCAATATCACTATACTCTCTACAGCACCATCGTCTCCAATGCATGCTACAATTGATCCTAAAGATTAAGTAATCTTTGTTATTGTCATTGTAGTCATCATCATCATCATCATCATCACCATTATTATCAGCTGACTCACATTCTTCACAATCTCAGTCTAAAAAATCAACATTGTTGTCTGTGATTGAATAATACAAAATTAACAATGGGACCACAGTGCTTCAATCTTCCTATCTACTTTTGAATAAGTCAAATGCTACTTAATTAATGTAATAATATGTAATATATTCCCTATTTGCCTAAAAATAGGAAAAGCCATACTCAGAAATAATTGCTTTCAAGCATTTTGATGGTCAGGAGAATCCATAGGACGAACAAAAGACTTATTATCAGATACCTTCTGTAATACAAAACAGAAAGAATGTGTATATGTCTGTCTGTCCAAAGAATTCCTCCAAAACGGTGGATGGTAGCGACTTGAAATTTGTCGTTGAAACATGTCATTCTCTGTGCTATTCTTAGGTCAACTGAGCTATTTTCAATTTTCAACTTTCACCTTTTCCTAAATCGCACACCAGCTTTAAACTCGAGAGCTACTGCAAGCGTTAAACATTTGTCCTATTCAACAAGTTATGCTGAGGACATTAATAAAAATACTATTACAAGCATTAAACCTTGTGTTACCACATGGCTTGATGTTCGAGACTTCACCTCTCGCGATGATACGTATTAAAACACCACTAATGCATATGTCATATGTGAGGTTGAGAAACAATCAAGCAAACAATGTCCAAGAGGATGCACAATGATTTGAGTGAAGCAACAACGAGGTAACAAAGAGACTTTCATCAACTTTTACGAATAATTTCATCGGTACTTGATAGAGGTTGATATATGAGATGTTGAGATATTTGTTAACACAAAAACTAAATTCTAAATGTGGCTTGAAAAGATTAATGAGAGTTCAATATATAAGTAATTGGAAATTTATTATGAACCAATCCGTAGTCCAACAAAAGTTGAAGCAAAACAAAAACTAAAGTAGATATTCTTAATCAAAAAATTCTAGGAAGATCAAAACAAATTTATACAACATTTCCATGAGTTTTATCTCAATAAATAAAACTATATCATTGATTGCTTGCCACACATTAACCTTATATGAAACTTAATTAAAACCTATGCAACACATTAAATTAATTCATAAACTAAGTTTAAAAAAATCTCTTGCGCTTTCTCCTTAGAACTCCACTCAAAAGAAAGTAAGTCAAATGAAAATAAGTAAAGATTAGACGAATAACCGAAATTGACTTACACAACCATTCCATAAGCACCTTCTCCAATGTAAGCAAGATTAGAATATCTTGGACCGACCTCAAAAGGATGATCTCTGACATATTCAATAATAGGTTTCGGCGTACGAGAAGCACACTCCATTTTCCTGTTTATGAATAAAAGTATGAAGACTACAAATATTCTGATCGCCGAAGGAATATCAGCGCAAAATTGTCAATTGAATAAAACGATCTTAAGAGCGCATTACCTTGCTTATTAAAAGCTAAATCGAGAATGCACAAACTCAGAAAGGGAAAAACGCCCTGATCAATATTTTTCTCTTTTTTGTAGATAATATCTAGCAATAATAAGATCTATTAATGCATGATATTTTGTGCAATTTTACGTAATTTCAGTTCAGACTTTTAGACCGTTTGCCTACATTTTTAAGACATATCTTTCGAATAACATTAACAAACCTTAGTTCAGTATTTATTTGATGTATATCTTTAAATAATACACTGTAAGTCGAATAAAAATATTAATTTTTAGTGCTTATTCAGGATAACAGTTCTAGAGACCTTTTAAGGCCAAATATTTATGTTTTAAGGGTATGACAATTAATTTACTTACTAAATTAGGTAAAATAATTATAATAATAGTTGAATAATTATAGATTTGTTGTTCTTTATTGATCTTAAATACGGCGAATATGTTAATATGTTAATATCCATTAAATGCATTAAATCTCGATTTGTTGGACTTGAAAATTGTAAGGTCAAAACCTGCTGCTAGAAGCCTGCATTCTAGTAGAAGTTATTTTAATATATTGTCCCAAATCGGCGATCAATAAAACGTATCTCCGATTGCCTTCAGGTGTATTGCGGGAGATTAAACTAAAACGTTTTTTAAAACTTAATGAATTTAAAACTAAACGTTTTCAATGCAAAATCCAAATCAATATTCGGCTCCTTTTTTAGCTGCTAAGTACTCACTTAATCGAGATGTTGCTAAGGGTTTGAGAATTCCACAAGATATTAAAAATTTGCGCCATTTTAAGGGTGAGGGAATTGCTTGTGGTTTCGAAGGTGCAATGAACCAGTCACTAAGTAAGCTAACAAAATGTGGAATTCACCACGTCTTTCGGTTAGCCTATAAGCATCTTCGGTTCCACGCTGACAAGGGTTTACACTGCATAGTTGAATTTTATTCCCTCGGATGTAAAAGTTTTAAAATGTAAAGAGCAGCCGCTTTACAACTACGTTGAAATGTATTGCACTAAGAGCAATCACCTTAGTCAATTATATGGTGTTTCGTAGCTTATGTGTAGTGAGGTTTGCCTACTTTCGCAACTGAAGATGGTGTTGACCTGCAGGTCTTTCACGAAAGCCTTCATGATAGCATTTTCATCACTCCAGGAAGGTTATGAAGCTTCGCCAACCACCGCCCGATTCCATATTTGAGACATGATGATGTTCTATTTACTAGCTTCGTTAAAAATAGCTTTGGTCGACGTGTTATTCTGACAACCCGCCAATTAATTAATTTGTTGGTATCCGATTCCACTCCTGAGTAAATCCATAAAATCGCCTACCTGTACGTTATGTGGCTGAGGTAGAACATCACGTAGCGACCTCAAACATTAGAATGCTCAACCTTTGAAGCGATTGAAACTCGCTTGATTTATCGCAACGTTTGACGTTTTAGACGTAAGATCTATTCAACCCTAACCATTCGTTCCTGAGCAATTTTTAAATGAATTCTTAGACATTGCTTCAAGATCCTCACAGATCACAAATAGCCCCTACAACTTAATGTTAGTACTTAATCACATATCATTGACTGCTTCGCATGATCTACTTCAGATTACATCTTGTCTAAAGTCTTGTCTTATCTAAATAAATTATCCAACCTCACATCCATCATAGACCATCGCCCATCATTATAAACTCATTCCACAGCCTTTGTGTGTTTATCATTCCATCCCATATTGGTAATAAGCTGTTAATCAGGAACTACTCATATCAGAGGAGAAATTAAAAACTCTAACAATGTGATTAAAACTCCTTCATTTGAAAGAAATAAAAAGAAAACAAAATGTTCTATAAACAGAATTTAGAGTACAACTTCACTGCATCATCCTCTGGGGAATCATTCAGAACAACTGTTGGTCAAGTCAGACATGTTGCAGGAGGCCAAGAGATTAGAAACAGCCTTGAGGTTGTCCACTCCAACAAGCAGCTGTCTGAAATTTTAATGTTACTTGGCTTATTTATCAATCAGTGGCTTCAATTACGCAATCATTAATCGAAGAGTAAGACAACCCGTCAATAAATCATTAATCGAAGCATAATCATTAATCGATTATTTGACCTAAATTAAGAATTTATGAGATATCATCCCAAGACAGAAAGCTTTCAACAAAAATATCTGATTTTAAACCATTACTTATTCCTTATTTCCAAACTACTGGCTACTACAATGTGTTAGGTTCAAACAATGTAGGACGGGGATTGCTGATGAATTCTACGCTCAAAGTTCATAGCACACCGTTACGAACTCGGGTTACACTTCATAGTTTGCGAATAAATAATAATGCGATTAACCAGTAATCAATGAGTTTCTCAGGAGTAATTATACCATTTGACATCGTGGAAAAGCTTTTGTAGGTGGGATGATGACTTTACAAAAATTTACAGTGCAGAGTCAGAATTCGAACTCAGCAATTAAGTTAAGCCTGTGATGTTTACCACATTAAAGTCACTCCGATCCAAAGGCACCTCATAATGATTCAACAATGGAAGAGGAAGATGACTCAGAGCAAGAGCACGCACGTTCACAAATCACACGACAAATTAACTTAAAGCTGCCGAAAGTGGATAATCAAATAACTTAGAAATGTCCGCTCGGTCGTGCACGTCCAAAAAGAGAAACGACAATGCCACGTGGAATTCACACAATGCTAAATAAATGCCTGACAATATCTTGGTAAACACACTTGTCATTTGCTTAGCACAAATGAATACATTTTCATTGTAAATATCAATTGCTTAAAGTTTGGCTAAGAGGTTTTCAACTTAATATAAGTCAAGAGGAGGATGTAAATGCATTAATTATTTGGCATTTTCAGTGTCTTAATAACAATTATTGTGTTAATAACAGTTATTGCATCATTACTCACTAAAAGAAAGGGAATTGTGCATTGCATTACTTAAATAATTGAATCATTAATTGTGCCTCCAAAAACTTACTTCAAGAGCTTCTCAGCCTCGATGGCTGCCACAGCAATCTGGTGGGAAGCTGTCTCGACACGACCGTCCACGAACTTGTTGCCGCACTTCATGCAAACTGCCTGATTCTTCAGCATCTCCATTTTGTTCTAAACAAACATCCTCAACTTTAAGCCCCCACTTGCAACCATTACCTAAAATGTGTTCGCTGCTAAGAGCTAATAAATTCGGCTAACATTCTTCAACATATTACAGATGAAGTTGACCTGCAACAATAAAGGTGCTCTTAGCTACTTAATGATGATAATTATAACAATCACCGAAAGCTCAATCGAGCAAGTGGTCTTGCAACAGTTTTTTTGTGAATTCTTAATTTTATGAATTTTTCATCAGTTTGTGATCATTTTGTGTCCCCTACATTCCATTCGGGAATGTTAGTGGTTCGACAGAGGAAAAATTAAAGTTGAGAATCTAAAGCTGAAACATCGACTTCCCTTCGTTCGGACGTCACGACCTCAGAAAACCAAGAGGATCAGAAGTGACTCAAGGTGCATTTGACTCCAGTGATGTCTATGTTTATCTCTAACAATGAGAGTGAATTTTCAAAGACATTAATGTTGATGTTAACTTGGTGTTTTAAACAGCTTTTCCTTCCCTAACTTTTCATTAATTATTTGTGTCCATTTTAGTAAACTCCCTTCAAAGAGGTTTTTTGGACATTGCTTGTTTTTCATGTTCTTGGGGCCAAGAAAATAAAAATAAACAAATAAATAATGTTAACAACAACAACAATAATAATAACAATGTCTGGAAAGATGATATCAGAGTCTCCACAAAACCATGGATGAACAGAGATTAAGATTGCTCTCAAGAGGACTGAGTGAATGGATCAATAGTTGCTGTCCCAGGAATTACTTCCAACAATACATAAGATGTGTAAAGGTTTGATCAGCTAATAATATAACAATCCACAAGATGAAAACCAAGAGTTGTGAAGCAGGTCTCTCGAATCCTTGGGGCACGTGATCCAAGTATGCCCAAGGATTGACAGATGTTCTTGGAATATAAAACATCAATTGGTTTGCATTGTTTCAAATTTTGTAGACGACAAGCAGGAGAGGAAAATCATGAAATTCACATCGCATAAGTCCACAAATGGGTGTCAAGAAATGCTCCAATACAGAACACCAGGGTTCCAGGAAGTTCCTATGACTTTGAAGAAGATGCCTGATGAACATTGTGATTGGAGCTTTGGACATAACAGGATATGTACACAATCAAGAGAGCCTTCAAATGCAATGGAAGGCAGAAGACGAGACTTGAACCACAAACATTGAAATTTTCTATGAATGAATGATGGTTATTTGGTTTTTGAATGCTATTGCCTTCAGTTTTGTTCTCATTTTCTTCTATCCTTTGGTGATGTTAAGACCCGACCGGGGACATTAAATAATTCAGAGACACATTATACTCTCGCATACGTTTGTGATGCCAAGAAAAATAATAATAATAATAATAATAATATATTGCAAACAGCAAAAGTAGAATAGTTTGTCAAGCATGACATGAAAAATAATATCAACAAATAGACCCACATTCATGGAAAGAAGCTGTTGTTGCAGGTTGATATTAATTTCTTTCTCAGTCTTCAACTGCCTCTGAAATAAAGCATCATGCAAGTAAATGAAGAGTTTCAATTTTAGGGTGATCCAGTGCAAACGTGGTGCCTGAGATCATTGCAATGCAATGCTATCGTGGTGATATATATATCGGACTAATAAAGCCACAGGGTCAAAAGCCTGTGATATTAGAAGGCGAACGTTGACGAAATAGTCTAAATCACGACATCGAACGAGACTATGTTTTAACGTAAGATTCGGTTAAGAGCATTTCAATTGAATTCGTGAAATCACGTTGAAGATCAATGATGCCCAAGAATATATTACCGTCACTGATGTTATCGTACTCAGTTATATTTTGATTACACTTAAAATTTGAACCAATCACAGTACAATTACAGTTTCAAAAAAAATCATGCAGGATTAGATAAGCATGTTAGCTATTGCAAAAAACAAAACAGCTAATCAATTAGCTGGCTGATAATGTAATGGATGTGATGTGCAGGCATGCATAAAATGTTATTTGTAATCGTGCTCTCTCACATTGGATTTGTGCAGGTGACAATATCACAACATGTCACCAACATTTGAATTGGATCAGAAAAAATAAAAAGGATCAGTTTCAGCACCAATACTTTGCTGTTGTAACTTAATTTATCATTAATTCATGTAGGAGGCTAACGTGTGTGCATGTGTGTGTGTGTGTGTGCTACATTCCTCTATTTCTATATTTTTGTATAAAGTAATGCTTACATTGGCAACATTATTTTAAAATTACTTTGTGTAAAATGTAAAAAGCCAAATCATTGAATCAGAATGCACATGTGCACAAATGAAAATTGTGAAAACATTAACAATAGCATAATTGCAAAGTAATGGCCAGCAATAAATTTATTTAAAAACCAAGTTTTTGGTCAAAATGATGTTCATTAGTGCAATAATTCTTGGCATAAAGCTTAATGCGGTTAGGAATACCCAAGTCATTAATGCAGCGTCGCTGCTTCTACCACGTTATCAAATAGCAATGATTATATTATGACCTCCTGATGGCCAAAATAATTGTTGTTATCATAGTTACGACCCTAAAGTAGCAAGCAGGAAAAGCACTGACGTTCGTCGAAACCAGGTTGGCTTCGGCCTGTTGCACCATCTTCTCGAGAGTGTGGATGTCATCCTTCTCGTATTTGTGAACCTCCTGCAATTGAGACGACAGCTTCCTTCCTCTGCATAATTTCATCAACAACTAATGAGGGGTCGACTCCGAACAACTTCTTATTTTCTATACCCAATGCCAAGCTTTAATCTGAGACAGAGCAGCATTTTTTTTAATCATTTGTGAATCATGTCATGATGTTAGTACATTACCACACAAGCATCACAACAAAGAGCAGTGTTTCCTGCTGATCTGTCTAAGCATAATAAATGCTCAACACAACAACTAGAAGGTTAAGTGATACTCTGCAGCTTTAAAATAAAAGTTTCATCATCATCATCAAGGTCATCATCATCATCATCATCATCATAACCATCCCACCACTACCATCATCAACAAAAATGTCATGAGAGTGCTCTCCATGATGCTTTCTCAACATATTACCATGATTCAATGTGACCTTTTAACAATCTGTTAAAGGCAGTTTATGGATGTTATGATTGTAAGTTATGATTGTGCTCGAAGTTAAAACAACATCAAGACTTAAAAAAGAAGTTCCGTGTTGCAAGATCGCAATGTTCAAACAATCCAACCTCTCTCTTTCCAGTTGATAGGCTTGATTCAACTCTTCCAGTTTTTTCATCAAGAAAGTATTCCTAGCCTTGAGCTTCAAACAAGACAATGAAAGATGACGTCTGATGCAACTACAAATTTGAATGACGGGCGGCTGATGATGAGTTTTTGTTATGCACATTTCTAGTGGCTTGACATCAGTAGCCTAAGAAATACTTAAAAATCACATTTCCTAAGTAAGCACAATCAAATAAACTTGGTTTGAAACACATATTTCAATGCTCGACAGGTTGGGACAAAATTGAGTTACAAATTCATATCTCATCAAATAAATGAATGTTTACAAAGCAACAGTAACATTGAACTGAATGCTATCTCAAGATTATATTTAAAATCTGCATGTTAAGGAATTACTTGAAGTAATGAACTATTTCATCCACAAAAAAAAAAATGTACTTACAGATGCAGCACAGTCATTTGATGTACTGTCTCTTGCATGGGATGGCCCAACACCACTGTCTGACAAAAAGTCTGGTAGGCTCTTGACACAATTGTCTACCACTTCCCTAGAGATAAAATTCGTAAAACTCATACTCGATTGAGTCTCAACTTCTTCGACGGGTTGAATGTTCCGACTAAACGTCTTGGGCCTTGCACCCATTGAAGGAGCGGGCCTTCCATCCATTGTAGAGGTCATGTCACGAGCAAAATCTGGCAAATCGCTTTCGTGTGGAAGTTTGCTAGAGCGAGCCTCAGTCTCAGAAGTGTTGTAGTGATCTTGCACAAAATCAGGAAGGTCGTGTGCAAGGTCCAGGTTGGACAATCTGTTCGATGGAGGTCGATGATGACCATTTATCAAGTTTCCATTTGATGCTTGCAGGAATCGTTTGAAACTGAAAGGATTGTCCTCTGCTTTGGACATTTCTGTAGAAAAGCAGTTGGTATCCATCACAACGATGACTTTAGGAATTCAATGCCTATCTACAATTTGAACCAGTGAATTGCGCAGTTTCCATAAAAATTATTCCACTTTAAACATACTTTTTACATACTGCCCAGCAAATATTTATGGCACAAGTGTGCATACGATCACTTGCTGTAAAATACCTGGTTTTTTGTTTTCATTTTCTGCATCGTTTGTCGGAGATCTATCCGAGTGAATTTGGTCCTTATCGAAATATTTATTTTCGTTGCAATCTGAATTAAAGTCTCGATCGCTTCCTCCGGTTGCCATTTTTATGATCATAAACTCCAAAATTCAACACCGAGTTCCCATGTACGAACCATGACTGTTGGGATTAGGCTAAATTCACATTAGAGCGGTGCTCTAATCGAAACAAATGAGCTAATCAATTTTTTATTCAAAAGTTTAACCAGTTGAAATTTTAATGCGTGTTGTTATTGTATAAATTTGAATCTTAAATTTAATGTTGCTTACTACAAAATTCCCAGTATTCGATTAATAACAAAATCGTCAATTTCAACTGTATTGTTTAAAACAACGAAAAATAATTACTTCAACTATAATTAGAGTGTCAACAAATTCTTAATATATATTGGTTATCAAAATCCTAGGGTGCCGCACGAAAGACGACACGAGGTCATCTGTCTAGCAATAATTTCTATCTACATATTTATTTGGAGTCAAGAAGGCTCAGGATCGACGTGTTGCTGAGTCCTATCCGGACAACTTATGCTTTCAAAAGTGTCTTGTGCCGAAAATTATTCATTTTATATGTTCTTATGGATTCTCTGTGCGGAGTTACTTTTGGTTGTCAGGACTAAACAAAAGCGAGTCCCGCTCAAAGACATTCTTTACTTTATGCTTCGATTTCATATTTCGCGTTGTGACTTTTGAGTCGATTTCGGTCTGATCGCTATCAGGCTGACAACAATTGTGAAGAACAAAACTGCCAACTGTTAGTAGTGTGTGTTTAATTAACGTCCATTTCATAACTAGATGATTAGGACGAACTGTTAGTAAGGGGAGACCGGGGTTAAATGCAACATGGGTAGCTTGCAACAGAGTATGCATATGAGCGCTATAAAATTTGAGCGTAAAATAAACTAGCCTAACTTGCATAGAATTGTTTTTATGTCTAAACAAACTAATTGGTTTGCTGGAAGTTCAAGATTTTTTTTATGGCAGACGATTTTTTTATTTTCGACAAAAGTAAATATTTGTGTTTTGGTAACTTTTTTTTTAATTTAGCGAACTATTTTGATTTAATTTAATATTTATTGTTGTCATAAGTTGGATATGAAATTTAACTTGAAAATGCATCTAGTTGTTTTATTGCAAATCAACATGATCAAAGAAATTTTCCATCAAAAAGTCAATTAATGGCTCCGTGGTTGGTTACAACATTTTAAACGAGGTTGGTTGCAACCAGGATTTCTTTCAGACAATGTGATTCGGGGGCTTCTCTTATGCCTCACCTGCTGTCTGGAACGCATAAACCCCCCTCCCTTCCCTCATAAGAGCTCAATCATCCCTGGCGCTCTTCAAACGTCACCTCTTCAGGACACCAACATGAAGGCACAAGACGCTTCTGACGCTTCTGCAAATGGCGCATTATAAATTAACTATTGTTATTATTATTATTATTACATTTGTTGTAACCAACCCCGGTCTCCTCTATCAGCAGACTAACTTGCAAAACCAGATGCAATTGAGTTATCAATGTAAACTAATTGATTCATTAATGTCATCTACAAGATTTTCAGCTTGACATTGATTTGTCACAAGTGTTCAGATGCATCTCGTGCTTTCAAAACTTATCATAATGATAATGAATGTGAAACAGTTTGATTATTGTGGCGTATGTTCAAAACGGATCTTCCAGACCACTTCAACATTGGGATTGCTTTCCCTGAATTGGAAAGTTTTGAGGGCGGAATGAAAACTAACTGGATCGGTAATCGGAATTGATACTATCAATATATAGAGGGGGGAGTCTATTCCAGACCTGCGGGCCAACAACGTCTATAGACCTGCCATCCAGTGTCGCACTTCGGGCAGATGTTTTGACAATGACAATTTGATACGTTCTTTACATGATTATCGTAAACTATCGATTAATCAACCTCAATAATCAACATTAATGTTTATTAGTTTATTAATATAGCAGCTTAACAGGAGTGCATGTTAACATTTACCTGAGTTTATCCATGATATTCAATAGGACAAACTAAAACATAAAATACAAAAAATAAGCAATCCAACATTTCTGCATCAATACCCTATGTAACGTGTCAAAAGATTGAAGTCCTTGGATCGCTTGGATGAAATAAGATTTCCTCTTAAATCGCGGATAAGTTTAAGCGGACTTAATTAAGTAATTAATTGTCAAACACACAAATTCAATTTTTAAAAAGGCATTAACTGAACTCCAACTTTTAGTTAAATTAACTTTTAAATCAGAATTTGTCTCCATGGAGAAATCCAGTCGTTAAAGTGTTGAGAATGAATTTGATTGTTTTCCTGTAGATTCTCTCAGTGTACTTGGTGAATCGCTCACCGAGGGCGTCACTGACAGCCGTTACGAATGGTTCTTCGATGGCCTGCAGAAAGAATGTTCACTTGTTTTAAATAACAATGCCTTAAAGATGCGCCTCTATTTTAATTTTCACAATCTGAGTTCATGGAACTCATGGATAAATGGATATATAAACTTTTATTATAAATAAATGATTATATGTAGGACCAAAGGGGTCGTCCGTTAATTATGTGTTAATTATGTCCGTTAATTTAAAACAAATTTAAGGCAATTTTTGACCCCCTCCCTCCCTTTGTCAACAACTATCAAACTTCTAGAGACCCCTTATTAAAATTATGTCAAAAAACTGACGACTTTGCAATGGGAAAGCATAAAAAGGTCATGATTGTAAAATTTCAATATTTAAAAACCCGGGCGGGCCCCTAAAAATTATAGGACCCTTGGGCACTTGCCCCTCACAGCCGCCCTGCTTGTGAAACATAGAGGTTACAGATTATGCAAATCCGTTCAAAAAGTGACGACTGAACTGAAGGACTTAGAAATTAAATTTAAAAAAAAAATTAAAAATTAAATTAAATTCTTAGAATATTAATTAAAGTACGAGACATATCATGTGATTGGTGCAAACAAGATTGGTGTTGATGCTTATAAGGACAATTAATGTTTGGCTGCTAATTCCCTGCATTACATCCGTATGAATCCATGTTTTGGTGTGTGAAAAGAAATAACATATTAATGTTTATTTCATTGAAGATGGTCTGACGTAGCATATTATTATTATTATTGTTATTACGGAATCCGGAGCACTATAAGTACTCTTAGTGATTCACCCAAGCACTTTCCGTAAAATGTGGACAATGCCCAACAAGGAGATTTGTTGAATCTCCGAAACCTTAGGATGTCCTGGTATCAATTCCACTCCTTTCGCGAAGTCTTTTCTCAAAGGTTCTAAGTGCTCCTACAACCACTGTGACGAAAACTATTGGTTTTCTCATTCCACATCCGGTTAATTTCGATCTCCAAATCCTTGTACTTGCTAATTTTTCATCTTCTTTAAGCGCGATGTTTTTATCGTCAGGGATGGAAACATCAATTAGCACACAAGACTTGGATTTTCTGTCGTGGATGTCAGGTCTGTTGGCTAAGATTTTTCTGTCCGTGATTATTGAGTAGTCCCACAAGATGGTAATCTCGTTTATATATACCACACTTCGGGTGTGCATTCCTACCATTTGTTGGGAACTTCACAACCAAGCTCACGATGAATTACCCAATGAACATAGCTGGTCACTCTGTTATGTCGGTGCAAATATACAGTTGATGCCAGCATCGTGCAACCTGTGGCTTACGGGTTTTTTTTTTGGCTTCTGGGCCTTGACACAGACTCTGCAATTGCCATCGATCTGCATCTTTAAAATCTTACGTTGGTCATACATAGTATTGAGTGTCATGAGCTGCCATGACTAAGCTTTCAGTTTCTCCTTGTGCGTTACACAATGAATACAATAGAGATGTAAATGTCATCTCTACAAGCCAACTCTTTCCCGCCATCGCTTTTGCGTTTTTCGCCTACGGTGTTTCCATCTGAGGTAAATGCCAGAGAGAACTGTTGATGACAAATTCATTAACATGCTTCTGGAGAAGCCTAGGCCGAGGCAAGAGGAGTGCGATTTAGATGAGATCACTCCTCTCCAGTTGCAAACGAATGCAGTCACATAAACCTTTGGAGGAGGAAGTTCGCCCGGACTGTTTTTTGTCATCCATGAATGACTTATAATATTTTAATAATAAGTCGTAATATTTTTGCATTTTGGATATGTGCACTTCGTCTAATGGAGAGGTGTGAGAGACGATGGTGACATCGCAGACTGATCATTCTCCAATGCTATTAGGTCTGGCATTCTGAGGTTACCTTCAATACTTATTCTCGGCTCAACTTTGGTGATGTAGTCTTTCTTGGTCAGTTTCTTTTCTAATTGGCGGACAAGGTTGTTATGCCGCTCTCTTCTCACTGCATCCGTACTTGAGCAAACCTGGAAGATATGGTCCAGGCACTCGAAGGCACCACATCCGGAATCACAATAAGTGTTTATCTCTGGATGATACCTGCAGATCCTGAGATTGTTTGGGAGGACGGCGCTCTGACTTTGATGCATTGCGTATACTCACTTGGAGGCATCCTGGAATGATCGTCCACTATCCAATCACTAATTCCTGCCCCTTGGGAAAAAACTGAAGTGCCTATCCATCGACTGAGTCATATAAGCTCTCAAGTTTAAGTTGTTCCCTGGCTGTGGGTCCTTTTGAATTTCCAAACTTTCTGTATTCGCAAAGAATTGCGCTGTTATCTTTCAAAACATCAAGCAGAAACTCCTTGAAGGAATGTTCTTATTTGGACTTCGTCTGTGCCGCCATTACCAACATTCTATTGATTCTAATGATCGGCACCCATTTTCTGAGCTGCAGTAATCCGAGTCTTCCAGCCTTGACTCCCCCATGGATGAAAGCAACCGAAAGACATGAAAGATGAGTTGTATTATAATTTATGAGTGGATTAACTTGATTAATTTTAAGATTAAGGGTTAGGGTTAGGGTAAAAATCCCGGAAAATCATGTCATGAATTAATGGAGTTTCTTAATATGGTGCACATTCACCAAAAACAACAATTTTGGAATAATCACTAGCAGAACATCAAATAGCATGTGAAAATATTTGTAAGGCTACAGCCCGAATTTAAGTTTGTAAGTGAACTTAGACTGTTCTTACGACATTTTAAAAATCAGGGAATAAAGGAAATGACTTGGACTTATTGAAAAAAGTGAAAGGCGGAACATAAAACCTTCAAAAATCTTTTTGCCGCAAGAGAATCCATTAAATTATCATAGTTATTATCCACTTTGAATCCACTTTTAATAGATATTAAACCATAGTGTATCAAAGCCCCAAATAACAAAACTGAAAGATGCATCGACAAAAAGAGTGGTGAACAAATGGACACAACTAATCAAGAAAGATTGAAAAAAAGCTTGGAAATAAATTTTATCCTTGATGACCAGAAAGTGGCTGCTCAGGCAGATGATTTGCCGCATCCTAATCAGCGATGATGATGAAGGTGGGGAACTGTGATCGATATGTCACATAATCATGTGCAATCATTGCACACCTTTGTTTTCATGTTGTTAATTAAGACTTCATCCTCTTCGTGATGATCCAACATCAAACAAGTCACGTGGCTAATTAACAGTCTTCCTGTTCATTCGCACATGTCATGAAATTACTTCCTAAACATTTGTTTAAATCTTAAAAACATGCTTTCACTTGGATTTCTTTTTTTTTCTTCATTTCATTCGATGAAGCTTAAGAACATTCGATTGAATCAAGTGGACTATTGAAACTGTTCAATTAACAAAAATTAAAAAATACTTTTATTTACAAAACATTAGAAAAGAATTACAGCAACTTTATAATGACAAGCAAAAATCTGTAAATAATTTAGAACAATTAATGAAATCTTTGAGAAATTGTCTAAGTACTCAAATTTAAATCTTATTTTTACCGTTAAATTTACTTAACATAATTTCATTTTCATATTTAATCAATTTGGCTTTTTTAATATTTAACTTTTTGTAATTTTTTAACAAAATAAGTTGCTATACAAACAAACCCAGAATATGACTTGGCTGAAATTCTCGAATCGTCTGTGAGACTTGCCAGTGGTGAGTAGCATGTCAATTAAGTAGTCGACGTCGTCCAAGTTGCCAATTGCTTCGTCGAGTGCGTTCATAACGAGGAGGGCGTGATTCTCGAGGGAACGACTTGTGCCCAGGTCTGCTTTATCGACGGATCTGAACTGCTCGAACATGGCTTTGACGTCTGATCTTGTCTCAAACATCCTGCAACATTTTACTGATGAATGGGGACTGACCGTTTACAGAATTTAGGTGTGTAATTAATTTAAAGTGAATTAATTCTTTATTCAGTGAAAGTACAAAAACTATGCATTACTATTTTTAAAACTCTTTGAATATTATCGTTGATGAGAATAAAAGAATGAATACAAATACAACGGGGTTATGTAGTGTTACAAGGTATTGCAAGTCAACCTGAGGAACATGGCCACTCCTGTGCTGATAATGTTTTTGTTGATGGTTTTCCAGGTCTGAGTGATGAGGAAGACGTCTCTTTCGTTTAGAGGAAGAACTATTTTCTTCAAGTCTGGTTTCGATACCAGATCGTTGTTTAAGTCGTCCTTCTGAAAATGCCACTTCTCCGGAAAGACTTTCATGGAAGCAACGCAACCCATCGATGAAAATGCATAAACACAATTCGATGATCCACTAAAATGTAATTCAGTCTTAGTGCGTAGTATTCTCTTGAATTCAGTATTTATTGGAATCCAAGAGGCACGCAACCACATCACAGGACTTATTAAGGTACTCGAATGCGTCAATAGTTATTTCCTAATATTTTCGGATTCTTTCGAAGACGATTCAAGAAAATATTTTCAGCAAAATGTTTCTTTTAATTGTTTTCCTCATTTCAATTTCAAATTAAGCAATAAAATTAAGCTTTAAATTATGACTACTTTTCCGAAATCACCAAAATGGGATCATGATGCAGTAATCATAGCACCGTAAAGAGTATTAATTAATCCACTCGTTTATCCATCCATTTATTCAAGACAGAATCTTCTCAAGATCTGATCAGCGATCTAAACATGAACGAATCAAGCAGAAACCACGTACAAAGAAAGGAAGAAATTGATTGTTATCAGATTCATTTGGATGATGACTGAAAGATTTGTAACTGAATGCTGTATGCCGTAACTTTTAAAATGCAACTGTTCCTTCGACATGTTGGACTTTAAGCATTTTTAATAAAAATTATCATTGAATTAATAATTACATTTGGTCAACTAAAAAAGCGAGAGAAGCTCTTCAACAATTTCCGCACAATAATAAAAAATCAATTTCGTGGGTTACATTTGCGGATTTGAAGAAATTGATTATGTTGGATGGTAAATTTAGTATTTAATAAACGTAAAACACTTTTATGGTCGTTACTTAATAAAGCTAATTAATCTTAACCATCAGTTGATGCTTGGAAGCTCTTATAAAACTGAACACAACCATTAATTGGCATTAAGCATTGTATCAACGGTTCAATAACCTATATTACGTCGTCTCCACCAACAGTTTTCAGAGAGTTTGCTTCTTTATTTGTTAATTCTTGTCCGCTTGAATTCAATACTTTATGCATAGAAAACTCTTGCCGTTCCAATGAATGGAATGACTGGTTAATGAAATTGAAGGTCGTAGAAGGCATGAAGTGGACTTTAATGTGGACAACTAAAAATTGTCCTAGATACATTTAATCAAAATAAAGAATAAGAATAAGAAAGAAACGAAAACATAATGTAAACTTGGTTGGTTCTCAAATCCACTTTACAAGATAATCTTTTTGTGCATAATTTGTTTCGGCAATATTTAACATGTTGAAGATGCCAACACGACAAACGACAAGCGATGCTTGATACAAAATCACTCAATTTGAATGCAAATAATGGGCCGTTAATATTTTCTGAAAGGACTCGGAAGCTTTTGAAAGCAACCGACGAAGAAATAGCAACAGTTAATTTTAATAGTTAATTTATTGACACCCACGTCAGGGAAGGAAAACAAAAAGATGTTTTGAACTTCTTTGACCGATATAACTAAAATAACAAATATTTCTTCACCAATATGGATGAACTTTTAAACATCTTGCTCCAAATTTGCATCTACCCTCCAAATAATGGGAACACACCTCCATTCTCATATCTGCAACAAAGACATTCTATCGTTAATTAACAAATATTATTTCTCTTAAAAATTACGAATTAAGGATGCAAGAAAGATCCAATAAATAAATAAAGTCGCACGAATCTAAAGGATTACGTAACAAATAATAGCGAAATATATTGCGTGATAATAATATAGAATCATTGTTCCAACAACAAACGCTTGCTAATACCTCTCACAAGGAATTAAGTAGAATATTAAAGAGCCTGAAAGAATAATATTTACCAATAAATATTGGTATTTCAGGATATGATGATGTAAAGACGATGAATAAGGATACACTGGGGTTACAATATTCCAACAATAATTTTGGTATTAGGCTGACAATAATGAAATATGTAAATATTCCGTTGCTTGCTTAAATACAAAAGTTTCTAACTTTGGCTTGTGGAACATTTTTGAGCAGTGAAAGGCCCGCTAGATCGGTGTAAGTGACCAAAATCTGTTGTTATGTTGTTCGTGGAGATGGTGAAAGGTGGTAATAACTGGTGGAATGATGTGATATTCTTTGGTTGATGAGGTGCCAAAAGTAGAGGCATTCTCATTCCGGGGTTGCCAATATAGCCATTAAAATAATTTATGTTAGGATTATTCAAAATATTATTACGATTTTGATTAAAATTATTGGTAAATCCGCAATTAATTAAAGGAGTGATGGTCTTGAGATGTGGAGGCTGAGACTGCCTTTGTGTACATTTTGATGTCGGTTTAAGATCTTGCGAAGAAGTTGTTAAGATGGAACTTTTTGGCGGCGAATTTTGTGATGGAGATGTTTTTGTTGCGATGTTTCCAGTAGTTGTTGGAGTTGATTTGCCACTTTTATAGACGGTTGCTTCTTCGTGAGGTTCCTTCGACGTCTCTCTAAGAAGAAAACAAAAATATATCTTTTTAAATGTTATTTTAGATAGTTATTCAATGCCTTAGGATGGTCTCAGTTTGTCTCAATATGTTAAATACTAGTTATTTAAAAGTTTTAATCGATCGTTTGATGGAAAATAAATGCTCCAGTTGACCAACCTTGCATCGTCTCTCACCAATTCATCAACATCTTCAACTGTAGCAGCAACTTCATTAACATTATCATCTTCATTAATGTTATCATCTTCATTAATAACACCATCTTCATCAATGTTATCATCTTCATTAATGATATCATCTACATTAATAACACCATCTTCATCAATGTTATCATCTTCATTAATGTTATCATCTCCATTAATAACACCATCTTCATCAATGTTATCATCTTCATTAATGTTATCATCTTCATTAATAACACGATCTTCATCAATGTTATCATCTTCATTAATGATATCATCTACATTAATAACACCATCTTCATCAATGTTATCATCTTCATTAATGTTATCATCTTCATTAATAACACGATCTTCATTAATGTTATCATCTTCATCAATGTTATCATCTCCATTAATAACACCATCTTCATTAATGTTATCATCTTCATCAATGTTATCATCTCCATTAATAACACCATCTTCATTAATGTTATCATCTTCATCACCACCTGCACCAAAGTCAGCATTTTCACCAAAGTTACAATCCATATTCGTAACGTATTCTTTTCTACATTCGATTTGATTTGAATCTTGAACTTTTTCCTCCACTTGGCGATTAATAATATTTCCATCGAAGAATTCAAGAGGAATTCGGATGGGATAAACTCGAACATTGACCATGTCTGCCGCAGTCATAATGATCGGTTCTGTTGGGGAATCACATTCGCTAAAAATAAAAGATTCTATCATTAAATCAGTTAAACAACTTTTTAAGGAGTATTTCACAATTAGACTAGAGATTCTAAATTTACCAAGAATTTTAAATATACACCGAGACGTTAAACGCTAATTATAAAATTATCCAAATCGCAATACTTGAGTAAATTGCTGCGAACACACTAATATACAATAAGTACAATAATATAAGTTACTTTTGCTTAATTGCATTTCACCTCCTTATTATCATTGAATAACTACCCAAATTTGGAATAATCAAACGGAGTACATCTGGATTCCCTTTCTCGTTGAAAAATTGACTCAAAACTGAAATTGCCCCTCATAAAATGGACGAAGTCTCCAACAAGTTCAATCGCTTCGGGTCTCCTCCACGAATGAGGAGAACTTTCTTCCTTCCTGAAACAATGCACTTTGTTTACTTTCGTTCTCATCGTCATCGATGGTCAACTTAACCGCACCTGTTATCGTCCTTTGGTAATGAAACCATCTTTTTGCATGTTGATTCATTTTCATCGAGTTTCATCTTCTTAGCCTTATTTTCCATGCTTTCGACTTGTTCATCTCTCAGTTCTCTACAGTGTCTAATTTCGTAGAACCTCGGTAGTAGATATAAATCGCCTGCATTTTTAAAGTTTAAAGTTTTATTTAATGAAACATTAGTATTAACTTTTATAAATGAAATACACGTTATCTTTACAAACTTAAGTTACAATCTCAGTGAGGTGTGACTCAAACAAAAGTAAGTAACATGTTGTAACGTTGAGGTGAAGTTAGTACCAGTACATGCACAGTTCCAACTATGTTCCATTAATTTATGAATAATTATTTCTGTACTTCGCATTTTAAATCAGAATAATCTGAATGCCTTCACCCTTTTTGCAAAAAAAGACAGGGACTGCAATTAGCGAATTATTATCTTATGGAAATTTAGCACTGCTATTGAAATGTCATTCTTAGCCAGACTACAGAGCCCACCTAAAAACAGGTAATATTTTCCAGTGTCGAATACCTTATTTTAAAGGTATAAATCTCTATATAGATGTAAAATATCTATTAAATGAAGTTGTCATTAGTTAATTTATAAGCAATAAGATGCTTTATTTATTATTTTTAGCTGTCAATTCCCATCACACTGGTGCGGTATCGAACCATAATTCGAAACATAACCGATGGATTATTGCATCGTAGTATGCGTAGGTACGCATTACATATAACTTAATATTGTTTTATATTTATATTCATGGACATATGTAATAGAAAATTCCACAAAATCTACGCAAAAATACGAGTAGAAAGTAAAAGGTTTTTTTGTGTAGTTTATCGATAAATTAAGTGATTTATTATTGGCTTAAGTCGCAAGTGCGTAACATTTGGATAAACTATTTCTGATATAATAAAAATATTTATGATGTTTCATTAACTGCAAATAGTTTTAAAATAGCAATTATCAATGATTGATATATGCAAGATGGGTGTAATTAACTTGTACGTGATGCAAACAATTTAAAAGCATTATTCATTTTGTTAAATTCATTGTGTTGTTCAATTAGCTACTGTTCATAAAAATTACTGAGCCTCTGCATATATATAGCAGGGCGGCATCGCAATCGGTTTGTCCAATTCATCAAGTTATGCTGAGGACATTAGTAAAATATTACTACTACGACATCACAATAGGTCAATAAGTTAAATTTTGGGCCTAAAAGTTGTGTTCCATCCAAATTTAGCTAAAAAACAACCCCTCCTTACATAAGAATGTTTCCACTAATATCTAATCTCTACATTTTAGCAAATCTTAGGTTTAACTATTAAAAATGCTTCAGTAAACTTATTCGTAATAAATACATCATCAAAATATGGGTTTTTATAGTAAATAATATCAGCATATGTTTTTAGCATTATCAAACCTAAATTATGCAACTAAAACTAAAGATTATTTTTCATCGTATAAAACCACTCACTTATTATATAATTGATAAAAATGTAAACTTACTTAAATCAAATAAAGAATGCTTAACGGAACCCATTGTTTTGGTTTTATTCGACCTTATTTAATTGAATCTCGTGGCCATATCTGCTCACCGAAACTCCGCCATAGCCTGAAAACAAAAGACGTGAAAAGGTTTTATTGCTAGGATTTACATTTTATTTTTAATATCCATGTTATGAAAATAAAATAAAATTTTGAAATAAATTTTAAAATTTACATGTAGTAAAATTAGAAATCTAATCAAACTTTGATTATTGATTGGATCTTTTTTTACCAAAAGTCAGAATCCATAGATTATAAAATCTGTTTCAACTGTTATTCGCTGATCTACATTTTTTTCGCTTGAAAGTTATAATATTTTATAATAATATTTTACAATAATATTTTATTCAAATTTTGTTCTGTTAAACCACGTTAAGTTACGTTAAGTAATAAATGATCCATCTGAACAATTGGAGAACATTTTCAGCATCTGAGTCGTTTAAGGAAGAAGTTTCCTTTAAAGCATAATTTATGAAATTATGCAATAAATGCGTGAGTTACTTTTGTCAATACTTTTTCATAATTATGTAACATTTTCCTAATGAATATACAAAAATAATGCTCGTACATAACATAACCACCTAAATTACTGTTTTCTCAGCTTTGTGATAAAACTAGGAGAGTACCAGGATTGTTTATAAAGTATTGCCAATACCAATACCAATATTTTTTTCAATTAGTTTTTTAGCAATGCTTTTCCTAAGTATTTTTTGGAAATAATAAGAACTCAAACAATATTCAATAAAAGCAAAACAAGTTTATTCAAAAACTGATGAAAAATTGTTTATTGAAAAAATTATACATTTATATATCAAATTATATAATTACATATGCAAATATGTGATTATGCATTTATCAATTTACTGGACACATGAATAACAACATTTCTACAGTATAATCTGTCCGCAAGCTTGGGATCTGGCTAGACTCAGACTGTTCCATGACCAATCACATCAACAAAAAACTCGTTCCTGCTACGCATCTCTCAGGGAAATTCGTAGCATCGCTGCTCCACTTTCATTTGATATGCGGAAGATTCTTATTACATCTTCTATCCTATCAAAGATTGATTACATCAATTCAACTCTGGTCAGTTTACCTGCCTACCACCTCGAGCAACTTCAGCGATTTATCATTATGATCATTATGCAAATCATAAACAAAAGAAAACATGACCATGTCACTCGTCATCTCTTTGATATCCACTGGTGACGCATTTGCCAGAGAATTGACTACAAAATCTCTTTTTCTCGTTTTCAAGTCTCTCCTGGGTCATGCACCGTCATATCTGCCTTTCACTCGCACTGAACAAATTCCCGCTAGGCGCGGGCTCAGATCAGCAACCAGGGGCTCCCTCGTCAAATCATCTGCCCGACGTGCGACTCTGGATGTCAAGTCTATAGATGTTGTTGGCCCACAGATCTGGAATAGACTCCCCCCTCGATTACCAACACTTATCCAGCCGGATTTCACTTCGCCCTCTAAACCCTCCTCTTCAGAGAAAGCTTCCCTCTACATTAGTGGTCTTGAAGTTCTGTTGAACATAATCACTCTAATCAAACTCTGTATCATTATCATTCTAAATTAATGTTATCCAGATTGCATGCTAATGGATTCATTGTTTTCAATTGCAATTGCTTTCACAATTGTATTCTTTTACAAAAACTTTCTGGTCTGGAAGCAGACTGGTGACTTTAAATTCATCGTTTAAGTTCTCTTAATTTTTTTTCTCTTAATTCTCTTAATTTTATTTCGGGGTGAGGTTCGAAAAAAGTTTTGGTATCGAGTAAATAAAAATCTAGCTGCAAAAAGTAACGACGGTAGTCCGGCCAATACTGCCATATCAACAGTCTTGGAGAATACGTATATTTGTGTTATTTTTTAAGGGAAAATTTAGATAAAAGAATTTATGAGTAAACTCGACTTTAATAACTCGACTTTAATATGAGAAAATAAGTTTCAAAAAGTTGGCCAATTATTAATTTAATTCCAATAAGAGTTTTCCCACACGTGGTCTAGTTTTGACATTGTTTGCAGCTGAAAAAAGATCAGTGAATTTTTTCTCGTTTTTTTTTAGATTAATTGATGATGACCGTCTTCATGAATTATAAAATTGATGACGAAAGTCGAGTTCATGGACTGCAACTTTAGAACTTTCAACATTTCTTGGCATCAAGTGACGAAGGTGCCAAAACCCAGGCAGAAGAAAGAGAGTCAGGACTGACGAGAGAATCATTTGTGGCTGTTTCGGGGACGAACTGAATGTCGTGAGGAAGTTGTTGAGGTTGTTGACAAGATGTTGATGGTGAACTTGCTTCAGGCTTACGATCGTTGAGTTCCATTTCGAACAGAACATCCTGCAATTATTAAATTAGGTAAGAAATTCTAAATTTAATAATTACTAGAGTATATGTATTTATTTCGTGAATTAATACCTCTGAATGAGATGACCTGTGGCGTCTTGAAGTGCCTCTCATTTGTCTACCTAAACAAAAATGAAAAATTTGAATTATGTGGATGAGAGAACATTGCTGAGAACAATGTTTACTTAATTAAATCATTCATTTATTGCATTAAAAAACATCAAAAGCAGCAGCAATCATGTCAAGGGTGGCTATGAGTCCCTTGATGTCATGTAATTATCAAAATTCTGTGCAGGCACTGCACATAACTTCGGATTTTTGACTGGAGTTGCAGAGGATCTCATTTCGACAGGTTTATTTAATAATATATAACAACTTATTTCGTCAATGTTGCACATGTGCTGAGACAGTGGCATCTGTTGGTTCTTCGATCATGGTCAACGAAGCCACTTTAATAACTTTGAAAAGAAACTGACTTTTGAAATATATTTAAACTTTGGTGTTTTAATAAATACTTTCGTAAGCCGAGTAAAATGATTTTCGAGATATTCCTTAAAGTTTTAACTTTCCTATTAATATTACGATTATAATAATTGACCTGCATTTGATAAAAATAAATAAAAACAAATTTTAAAATGTGTGAAAACCTGATTGTACGGAAGGTTTTGATGTCAACCTCTTATGAAAATGCGTTCTTTCATCGGGATGAAAAACTTCTTCCAATTCATCGATGACTTCCATGTTTGGAGGAGGAAGAAATTCTTTGTCTTTTGCTGACAATCTATTTTTGTGCTCGACGATATTAAACAAAATATCTGTTTAATGATATTTTTAGTAATATAAAATTTTGCTGGTAATCTGCGGAAAGAAATGGAGAATAAAAAATGGACACATACATTTGTTATTATGTATTCGGCAAGTTATGTTGCGCTGGTATTGCATTACTAAATAAACATGATTTTGTATTCGAGTCTCACAATCTCACATTTAAATCACCTAATAGAAACATTTTTCGCGTAATTTAAATTCATTTGAAATTTAGCCTCCAAAATCGAAGAGTCTCACGTGAGATTAACAGCCGATCCCTTGAAAGGTTGTATTATTCTAAACTGTTCAGAAGCAGCAGTGTAAGGAAGATCGAAGGTGCTGCCACCCCAATACATGTCTTTGGTCGTTGTGGGTTGAATTCTTTGGGCATCGTCGACAATGGTGTAAGCCACCTATGACATTCAAATAATATGTAAGTGCAATCACTAATTATTTACATTGGTTGAGCCTATATTATTACGTTTACCTCGTTCACATTGATGACTTAATGTTATTTAAAAGAAAATTTATTAAAAAATTCTGCCATTCCTTTTTTTAATCATTGGGTATCAATCATTAATTTTATTGGGTCCTTTTTTGTGCACAAGGAATTTTATGAAGTAATAATTCGTTCATAATTAAAGTCTTGAATGCCCGCAAAACACTCACACAGAGATTTCGATCAATCAAAAAATTCACATCAAAGTCATCTTCATCCTCGCCAAATGGATTCACCATGCATTCTGCAACCTGAAAACGTTTGCAAACTTGGTCGAGATCAACCTTGACTTTCTTCGCTTAATAAGCGTGTTTAGTTGTAGGGTGTTTAATATGCATGTTTATTTTCACATAATTAAAAAAATTCCAAAAAGGAAAAAGAAATTCACCTTGAGCCAACCCATATAGAAGAAATATTCAAGGAAGGAAAAGAACGGCAGGTAAACGTCCTTGTTTGAGTCGGTGAATTGAGTTCCCATCAAACTTGCCAGGAAGAATGAGTACACCGCCCACGTTACAACCTATCATTATATTGAATCATACTATGCATAAAAATGTTTACAAACTCTTACTAAATTTAACTCTCCACAAAGTTAAACAAATTCGTTCGTATTACCTGCGTATACACCAGAGGAACTGATATCCAATCATAAACAGTTAAAGTTGCAAGGCACCTCCTCACTTCGTTAATTTCCTGTTTGATCAATTAATTTGTTCAACGTGTAAGTTTGTTATAACGTTACTTAGTTTTCATGGTTAATAAAAATAATACCAATTTAATAAAAAATGTACCAAATGTTTAAAATTGCAATTTAATAATTAATATTGGCGTGCAGGTTGGCCGAATGTGTTACGTTCCTGCATACGGCGGTAATGGCAACAGTCGTGATGTGTCGTTTTCGAAACCCAGCCTGCACTGCCGCAAGAGCCCTTGGGAAGGAGCGCTGTATAAATGGTTGACAAGAAGCGCCTCTGACGCTAAGCATATGGCGCTATATAAATGAAGTACATTTACATTTAAAATCTTATTTGTTCGTTTTTTTTAAAGTTTCTTTTTATTGAATATTGTAGATTAAACTTTATGGAATAATAATTCCATTAATTATTCAAACGGCATGGTGCGTGGTAGCTTATATTAATAGGAAACCCACATCAATAATAGTCTTCAATGCGAAATCATCCCTAATCCGTCCATCACTCCGAGCTTCATTTGCAAGTTTTGTGATCCAAACAAGAGGGATGAAGAATGTTCCGTATTTATCAGGCATCTTGTTCAGAACATCTCTTTCATTCGCTGTCATGATTCCTGCAATTTTGAACGATCAAATAATACGTTCATTTATAAAGCCCCCATAAGCGTCATCATCAGGGGCGCTCAAAGGTCAAAGGAAATCAGTTCGTCTAAACATGCTTGCATAATACGTTTAACATTTGTATTTATCCGATCTTTTGAATGCCTTATGTATCCGAACAGGATATGAAGACACTTTTTAATCGATCTACCATTTATATAGAGCCCCTACCCAAGGGCGCTCCCTGGCGGTGTGCGAACACAACACATATGACTGTTGCTATCACCGCAGGAACGCAGCCCATTCGGCCAACCTGCAGGAACATTATGAAATTAATTGTCTACTTAAGAAATGCACCAATAATTTATGAAAAAATACTATAAAAATGGTGAAGGGTTTAACAGAATGACTAACCAGCGTCAACAAAATGGTCAATTGTTGGAAACCTCTTCCTTACTGCTGGACTGATGCAAGACATTGTCATGGTGAAGGCGAGGCAGGTAAGTCTTAATAATAAATTATGAGTCTTACTTAATCAACTGACATGGATGAGAATGAGCTACCCGCTTAAAATAAAATGAACGAGGAAGAAATGAATTGCAATTATTAATTGGACGCATTTGAAATATCAAGATAAATGTTTTATCTACCTGACCATTGTTCTTCTTATGATTATGCCTCTTTCATCAGAACCCCCAACATTGGCAGTTACAAACATGGCGATATGATCAGGCCAAGGAATTAAGGCAAGTTGGTTCCACCATCTCGTCATAATGAGGGAAACATAAAAACCCAATATGAAGGCCAAAGGAATCCTCGCATGATTGCCTTCGCAATATTTCGCTATCATCTCGAATATCCTTCGTTAGATAATATTTACGTTCAGTGATTTTTAAAAGAATACTAGTTAAATTAATATGATCTAGCGAGATTTAAAAATGTTGATTGCTATCGATTCAACGTATATAATTGTATTTCTTTATCAGGGTACATAAAAGCAGGTGCATCGAGCATTGAAATCAAGAGTAGCATCAAATGATGATTATACTCACTTTTTTTGATTTTCATTCATCACAAAGCGGTAAACAAAACTCAATGCGAAGTAGCAAAATGAAAAAATAAAAAAATCCTTCCAGAGAAGTTTGTAAATGCTGCCTCTCCATCTGTGAAGAAGTGCTTCATTATATTTAAGGATATTAATAATAATCGAAAGAAAAAATCAAAAAAATAGCTCATGTAGTTATGTTAATTACATTAACACTTGGAATTGAGTCCAGTTGATATTTTGTACCAGAAAAAATCGATTGCAGTGTTCAAAAAATTTCGTTTGTGAAATTGAAACATGTATTACATGGTCCTTCTACGAATATATAATATAATCAATATAATAAAACTTAATAAATATGTGACTTGAATAAATTTAGATTTAAATGTTCATTATTCCTTATAACCGGATGTATTACTTTGAGATGTGAATAATTGATAAAGGTTTATTGTACTCATTTATTAAATGTAAGCTTTATTTGCTTGGTTCATATTTTATTACCAATGATTCTAAAACATATTTTAAAATAGTACCATATAAATGTTTCATCGTGTTTCGAGCATGTGATAAAATCATTAGCAATTGCGAAACAACATAAATCATCAAATTCCCAACAAGCAAACTACTTTGTACTACTATCACATGAAACTCTCGGAAAAGCACAAAACTGAAACATTACTTGCCTTGCCAGTAATTTCAGAAAGCAAGAGAAACTCGCTGTTGCAACCTCCTTACTGTAAGTTATAGTCATACTTTCCTAACTAATGAAAAGTTACTTTTTGAAGTTCATCCAATAATTTGAAATGCGAAATATGAGAAGATTCAATGAACTAAAATGTTCTTCATACGTCTGACAACGGCTCTGATATTATCACAATTATTAATCATATTCGCTGGCAGTGCCTAACAGCCCCATGAAAGGAGGCATTGCGACGTTGAAATTCTTTTACCCAACTCCTGAAAGCAGACTTCACTGCTCTGAAATTAACATTTATTTGCTCGACCTCTAAGCGAGACTTAGTGAAACGCTGGTTTCTCAGAGCTTTATACTCTTTTTGTATAAGGCCATTTTGCCTTAGTTTAATTCAGCAGATAAGAAATATGTCGTTACTTAATGCTTTTCTAAAGCATGTATTGGTTATATTGTTTGAGTTTGGATTTAGTATTTAGGTGGATTTTCCATAAATCATGGATTTTGATGGGGAGAATTAGACAACATTCTCACATTTAATTCATTTGGTCATTGAATTGATCTTTGCATATATTTGTCAATAAATCCGGTACTAGTCAAACCTAATCAATAATGTATGACATACTCTGAAATATATGTTTAGACAACATATAATGGATCTTCAGAGAAGCTTCGCCCGTCTTGAAACGTTTGGGAATGAAAATATCCTGCCTTTTCGACCTCATTCTACGTCGGCACCAAAATCAAGGTGCCTTATTATGCAGGATTGTTCAACTTGTAGTGACTACAAAAGCTACATTTAGCTTTTTAGGCAGCTTGCCAGTCATTAATTATAACGATTATAACTAGCCTGATTATTATTAGAATTACGTATTTTTCATTGGATTTAATTAGATCAAGTCTGTAAATTATGGGAAAGGTCTTATTAAAGAAGAAGTTTGCAAGACAGCATGAAATCCGATTGTACCAGGGATGGTTATTGAGGGGAAGTCTGTTTTTCATGAAGTTATACTTCTTTAAATTCAAGGATAACCTGTTGGCAATAAATCACTCATTAAAGTATAAGTAAGTCAACTTGATTGTGAGAATAAGAAAGCGTCGTAATATAACGATTTACTCATCGCTGAATTTAACTCCAATTTAACTCGTAGGTCAATTTTCCCTTTCTTGAGAAATTTATTTTGCCATAATACCGACTAGCAAAGTTTTATTTAAAATTTTTTAAATTTAATTTAAATAAAAAAAACTTTAAAATTTCGTTTTTAATTTTTGACTGTTTAAATATTTTACACATTATTGTTTTTTTTATTTGTTTACTGTTAGAAATTCCAAATCGACCTCAGTAAAGTAAAGGCAGACTGTTTTTTTTTTTTTTTTAGTTGGAGGATCGTTATTGTGTCCTTCGTATTGCTTTTGCTTTTTATGTCTCGTTTACTCGTTAAGTCCGCTGCTATTGCAGCTTCGTTTACAGTGGCATGGTGGGCAGTTAGAAACAATAAAGTTTATTCGGACGCAAAAAATGTTATAGATATAGAATATCAAGAAGTCCGAGCCAAGAAAGGTAGATGCCAATTAATTAAATAATATTATTTATGAATTGTGGACGTTGTGATTATATTTAAGTTAAGTTTTATATGTTAAGTTTAATGTTTAAGCCGTATAATTAACATTATAATCACTATTGATTTTGAAAGGATTGATAGGACAAATATCAGAATTTGGTGTTCCAGTCAGATCTGCTGATATAACATATTATAAAAATCATGCATTATGCTACAACCAAGAGAAAAAAATACCTCATTGGGTTTTAGAAATCTTGTCCAAAGATATACTCAAAGGTGTGCTTTTTCTTTTATATCAGAACATTTTATAACTTTTTAAATACTTGTTATGTATGTACATTAGGGTGTTCCAATCCAACATAGAAACATTTTTAATTATTTTCCTTCCACCAACTTGGCATTTCGTAATGGCTCATATAGAGACTATGTAGACAAAAATTATCATGATATATTAATATTTAGAACATGCTAAACTCAATTGAATGTTCAAAAATAATAAGTTTTGCATTTTCACCCATCATCTCCCACAGTATTTTTTTTGTAACCAGCAAAATATTCTCAAAATTGCCATAGTCTTCCTTATAGTTAATAAATGTGGTATCACCTGCAGGAAATAAGTTTCTTTGTCTCAAGATTGTATCTGATTTGAGGGTTCAGCTGTTTAAGATCTTGCCTCTGACGCTATGCAAAAAATTATAAATTAACTATTATTATTATTATTATTATTATTATTTGTGCACTGTCAGACCACCCAAATGCTAAAATTGCTCATGCTGCCACCAAACCATTTGAGCAACACCTTTGGTATCTCTCTGACATTCTTATTGCCTTTGCCTTCTTTGATGATGCTGTTACTTTAGAAGACAAGCACTTAATGGTGCTCCAAGAAGTTGAAGGCTCAGATGAGCTTCTGAAATGAATTGCCATTCCAGCAACCAATGCTGAATAAACCTCAAAACTTTGTGACAATGTGTATCCCAGAACATCCTTAAGGTTAATCCCAGTGAGTGGGAATCTCATGCTGAGTACCAACGAAGCCAACTGCTTGTTAGTCTCTTAGAGTTGTCAATGACCTAGCCAAACCTGGGGTTGCATCGAACCAAGAGTTCAACTCAAGTTTGATGCGATGATGATGTACCTGCTTCAAGTCTTCGAGGACTGAATAAATATTTAGCACCACCCAGGTCCTGGCCAGTGATCCCAAACTCCAGTCAATGTTCCAAGACAAACAACTTGAACATAAACTCATCAATGTTCTGTTGTTAAAAACTGCTTTCCATTAGGCTTACAGAATGTACTATAATGAACCATTAAATTTGAGTATTGCTTTTGCTGATTGCAAATAAACATAATGTTCATTGCAAATGAAAACAATCTCCTAATTTATCACGTCCATGGCATCTTTTGCCATTTCTATAATTAACTCTCAGAATGTAGTTACACCACAAATTGAGCCTAACATTGACAGAGTTGTCATGTCCTAAATGTTATTATTTTTAGCTGTAATTTTTATTACAGCTTTTCTATAACTGGCATCACTTAATGGAGGGTTGGAGAACATTGTTCTCAAACTTTCAATTTTTAGAAATGGTTTAAGTAAATCTTACTTTTCCTATCTTGTATATTACTAAAATATGGATCAAGTCACTTGATAATAGATTCAGAACTGCTGATCATTACTTTCTCACATTTCAACTCATCGTCGAATATCTTGTTATGTTTTATTATACACATGTTTAACATTGTCTTTCTAGTTTACCAGAGACTTTTGTTATTATGGCAATTACTACGAAGCTATTCTACATTAATTAATTGTTCAATGAACTTCTGATGAGTTAGATGTTTAAGCCATTAACATTTTTCTAACGTATGGACTGATATTTATTTACTTCTTTCTTGAAATGTTTACCTATGAATATAACTTATTTTAAATCTCTTCTTACACAGGCTCTGCAAACAGGGAAAAATCAAATTTTAAAACCGATCCACATTTGCCTATCTTGTTTGTTTCTAAGAATGAAGATTATGCGAAGAGTGGATGGTCCAGAGGTCATATGGCTGCTGCTGGCAACCACAAGCATGACCAAGTGATTGATATTTTCTTATTATTTATGAGTCACAATTGAGTTTTGTTTAGTCGCAACAAATCATTGCTTAACCTTTTTTAAAGCTTTTCGAGTAAGTTTTTTAAAGATGCATGAAAGTGTAGGATTATCTTAGATTTCATTTAAGACTTTCATAGAGGCAAACTTTATTTTTCGAGTTAGAAAATTCGTTTCACTGATGAATGAGTGGTTTGTGTCTAGGAAGCAATGAACGACACATTTTTCCTAACGAACATCGTTCCACAAGATGTCGATAACAACGCGGGCTTTTGGAATAGGGTGGAGTTCTACTGCAGGGATTTGGTCCAGAAGTTTGACAGGGTGTGGATTGTTTCTGGTCCGCTATTTTTGCCACAAGTTGAAGGTGGAAAGAAATATATAAAGTATGAGGTCTGATAATTTGTTTCTGCATGTTATCTGTTTGTTAATATTGTTTCAATAATATTTTTATTTTGTTTCAATTTTGAGTCAAGGAGTTCAATATTTTTGCTTTTGTGCCAAAAGTACAAGCTACTTATGTAATGCAAAACGAAAGATGATAAAGTATTTAAAATTGCTAAAAGAAATAATTTAATACAACTTCAGAGTTGAGGATCCACTGCAGAAGAATGTTTCAATTTTGTAATTCTATTTTTGATTCCACATTGCCTTGGATAAATATGAATACTAAGTTTACAACAAGGCCATCTGGCTTTTCACTGTGTCGTTACTCAAAATTGTGAGTGGAGCCACACTAAAAACATTCTACAAACTCATTGAAATTTGGTTAAACTGCCTAAGTAAGCAGTGATATATATCACACATATAATATAATATACAATAGGGCAATTTTATTAATAATAATTTTAAAAGAAAATCTTCCAATTTCTCACTTTTGAAATGATTTTTTTAAATATACATTTTCCTTTGGCTTTTTTTTTGTTTTAATGGTTGAACAGTGGATGCAGAAATAACCACTTTTCCAAAAATAGTAAATAAATAATAGAGTAGAATATTGAATAGATAAATATTACAGATTGTGATTAACAATATTTTGTCACATAGGTTGTTTATCATTATATCAGGTCCTAGGTAATTCTGAGGTTGCTGTGCCTACTCATCTATTCAAGATTGTGGTTGCTGAAAATGGTGGCAAAAGATTAATGAGTGCATTTGTGGTTCCAAACAAACCTATTCCAAGCAACAGGACACTCAAGGAACACCAGGTAATTGTTGGCATTGAAAGATAAATGCTTTTTACTGATGTTGTACATAGAACACGTACTTTTGTCTCTTTGATGCTGCTAATCAAATTTGCATTTGTATTTAGATGATCTTTTGCATGCCTTACTTATCTGAATAGCATGTGAAGGCACTTTTTAATTGCTTAATCATTTGTATAGCACCCATGTCCTGGGATGCAGGCTGGGTTGCAAACAAGCAAACATTATGAGTGCTGCCATTACAGGAATGCAATCCATTCAGCCAACCACCTAAAATAAATTCTGTTATGATGTTTATTATTTAATAAGGAATTTTTTTTTAGTACAATTTCTAATTCATGAAAATCTTTTAAGGTCCCTGTGGAGTTCATTGAGTTGAAGTCTGGCTTTCAGTTCTTCCCAAACCTGGACCGCAAATCAACAGAAGATCTGTGCAGGGTTGAGGGATGCAATTTAAAGCCTTGGCATGAGTTTGAAATGTTCTTCATAAGGAAGAAAATAGAGTCTGCAACAACACTCAACAGACTTGAAAGGGCTTGGAAGGAGCTCTCTGCAAAAGGTTTGAAGCCTGATAACCAAATGATTGAGGAATACAACAGGAAAAGAGCAGAGTTGGAGAAATCAGGTCACAAAGAGTCAGCAAGGAGCAAAGGCTGAGGGCAGCTATAATCCACATGTTTATTGAAAGACAGAACTACATCTTGTAAACCTTTCATAGTAATCACATTTTAAAGTGTTTTGTCCCCAAATTTGAATTTGAAATTAATGCCGGGTTCAAAAACCATAAGAAACTTTATTCCGGACCGAACACACTCAAGAGCCAAAACAAAACAAAAACGACCACGCTCCCAAAGACAAACGAAAACCGAAAGTTCATCGGTC
>MPNW01000034.1:94207-186171 GCA_011800805.1 Hirudo medicinalis
TGTGTTCCAAATATGCCTATCTTTACAAACATTTTATGTGGACAACTTGATAATTTGGCCCCATTTCATAAATTTCCTTAATAGTTGCCAAATTATAATTTGTTAAATTTATTTAAGTCTTGAATCTTTGTCTATGTGGCTTGTTATTGTTTACATGTTCTAATTCCTTTTTGCTTGAACTGTCAGAGTGGATGGTCGATAGGTCATGTGGCTGCTGCTGGCAACCTCAAGCATGACCAAGTGATTGATATTATTTTCCTGTTAATTATGAAACATTTTTATCGCAATTGAGTTGTAATTCAGTTTGCATTCACATCTCTTTTTTAACTTATGTTTTCTAGATGGGTAAGGGTCCTCTGATCACTTTTGAAATAAATTTGAAAGTATATTTTCTCCTAGAATTAGTGCAATAACCAGAATAATGAAAAAAGGGTTATAGAACATTGCCTGAGTTTCATCAGAAAAATAAAATTTTTGGTTTATTCCATTCATTTCTCATTTGAAAGTGAAAACAAATCAATAAGGCATCTGACTCATGTAATATCTTGAAAGGCAACTAAAACCATCAGCATGCAGACAGCACTTCAGATTGTTGGATACTGTCATACTTTGAAGGTCCAGTATTTAAAATGGCTGCACTTCCCAGGCACTCCTCCCCAACGTAAAACGTGGCATACTGGCCTGATGTTATTGCCCTTAGAGGCACCATAATTTGTAAGTGTAATGTTTTGTCCTCATTCTGAGTAACTTGACACTCCATTGGGACGGAGGTGTGCTGGAACCTAAACTTGCATTCGAGCTCTTTGACTTTTAGGAATGGATTCTCATTTATCCAGTGTGGAGCTTCAGTGATCAAGGAATCAAAAAATAGGGCTGGGTGTTTTGTGCCTTGCACCTGTGATATGAAACTTGAGGTATAGTAATATCTCATGTTTAAGCATCTGCGGAACTAAATAAATTGACAATTTATAACTGTGTTTAAACAAATTTCCAGATTGCTGATTTATCAAAATCAAGCAGTTTATTTGATCATTTTTCTAAATATTGCCTAGGACACATTTAGGTATTTAGTTCTTGTGAAAATTTGTTTATTGGGAAGTATGTTCTATAGCATTATGATTCAGTTATGCAGATCAATTTCTGTAAATCATCTACGGAACTTATTTCGTTATAATTGTAGTCCTCTTAAACCAACTCACCACTTTGATGATTTGTGTCTTTGGGTCCCTTTCTGCCACAAAGTAAGCTATGTTTAAGCCTCCAATTAAAACTCTTTGGCCTAGTGTCCATAAGTGAACACCTGAAAAATCAATAAAATTGATGGATTTTAAATCAACACATGACAAAAAAAAATTAAATCAAATGATTTGATAACAAATAAATAATTTAATTTAAATTTAACTCATTCATACCTCCATGCTCTCCTACAACTTTGCCAGTTTCCAAATCAACAAATTCCCCTTTTGTTTCGGGCAAATACTAAAAAATATGAAGTGCCATAAGTGCATCCAATCTAAGGACAAAAAGCAAAATATCTTTTTTTCTGTTAAAGTTATTTTCAACCTCTAAATAAGACAATATACTTGAATCATGGGTTCCTATTACGAAATAGCCGTGAACCAAATTTAATGAATTCCAACCACAATTCTAGCTAGCTTAATGATATTTAGCATCCTCTAGATCTAGTCTTGGCTATCAAATTTCAGCAAGGAGCTTTTCAAAACTTTCATAAAAACTTACTGATTCTGCAAGTTGCAAGTGCTTAATGTAGAAAATTATCAAAGAACTAGAAAACATAACTAATTGCAATTAATGCTACATTTGCAATCCTACGAAGGTAGAATTAGAAAGATAAGTATTGATATCATAATTAGAAAGATAAGTATTGATATCATTATTATTAGAAAAATAATTATGCAATAATTAAAACAAGTTTAACAAAAATCTAGGGAAAAGTATTGAAGGATTGAAGTATTCTTAGCAAGTTCAATAAATTATGATTGAATGAAAGTGTCACCTCCTTCATGAATGTTTGAAAATGTCTTTTTCCAATAAAACATATTCCAGTGCTCTGTAATCGAGTTGTTTGAAGTTAAAAGCTTGGAAATTAAGAATTTCATTCATTTTTACTGAAAAGGACAAAAACCTCCTTCTTTTTAGCAATTATATCGAGGCCTATTTCTTCGGCCATTTTTTTGATGCTGTGTTTAAAATAGCCACCAATCGGAAACATGGTCTTCTGGAGAGATTTCTGTGGAATTTGAGACAAGAACAATGTTTGATCTTTCGAGTGGTCAACAGCCATCAGCAGTTTGGCTTCTGAATGTTAAACAAAATTTCCCATAAGTTAATAATATGCTTTTCACATAACTGAAGAAACATTTAAAAACTTCAACACATTTCGTAATAAATAATTCTATTGCCGCACAACCAAACCCATCACAAAAATGTAATTTGCTTTCATGATGTTTTACATTTTAATGTGGAAATAAAACCATATAGAGTTAATACGAACATCAATACTCAATAAATGGTGCTTAAACTACTTTCTCAAGTCATATGACTTCCTCACTTTCATTTGATGAATTCTCAAGAAACTGTCCAAAGCTGTTCCTTGCGTAATGTCCTGTGGCCACTGCATCTGCCCCCATCATGTTTGTGGCATAGTTGAAGAAATGACCGAACTTTATGTGTTTGTTACACAAAATGTCGGGATTTGGACTCATTCCTTCTTGGTATCCTTTGAGGAATGGCCTGTAATAGAAATATCTTTTCAATTAATTTTACAATCACAACAAGTTACTAAAATGGCAATTAAGTATATTTACTTTATAATGATGAATTAGAAACATGTGAAGTTAATAATTAGTTCCAATTATAGAAATATTTTGGAAAACCTGAAAACTTCAAGCCAGTATTCCCTCACAAAATTAACTTCTTTGAAAGGAATCCCCAACTTGCTGCAAATATAACTTGCATACTCTGCTTCTTTATCACCCGTGCACATACCATTACCAGAGACTTCTTCCCAATTTCTCATGAACATCCCTTGAACCTCAAAGCCTTTAAGGTTTATTTTAAACAAAGATGTACACAAATAAACAAAGTTTTGAATATTGTAGCATGCATATACATATGACATCTATTATAATTTATTTATTGTGCAATTGTGTACGATAATAAATGTATAACAAATGGAAGGAAGCATGAACATAAAATAAATTATGTTAACTCTTGTCAGTGTTAAACTTAATAAACCGAACTTTTGAAATCATATCAACCTTTTCTCTTTAACAAATAGGCTGTCATACAGCTGTCCACGCCACCAGAAACTCCCACAACAACTTTTTTGATCATCGAACTAGTTGGCGCTATAAAAATGTGAGCTACAATTTTGAATAACTGATTATTATGCTTCACGGTATATAAATTCTGAAAGTCTAGCGGTAACATCACATAATCATACATCCATTGTAAAATAATAATAATACGATCGTTGTTACATATGCTCGTGGCTATTGCGAGGTCAAAAATAAAGTAAAATAATAGTCTTTTTATTGAAAACGCACGTTTTTAGGCGAGCGTGCAAACTACGTGTTATTTATATGTTTGTACCTAGAATTACAATCCAATTCCAATTCCAAATGCAGTCTAATCTAAAACTTAAAAGCAAACAATATTGCAATCGAACACAGGTTTATTTTTAAGATATAAGTTCACTTTTCTTATGAAATCTAAACTAAAATAATATAAATATATTTTTTAATGCAACAAATATCTCATACATATTTAAATGTAATAATAAATACATATCTTATCTCATATAGATACTACTGTTCCAAACGTACAAAGCGCAAAATAAATGTTAACAGCTCAGCCTACTTTGCAGCTAAATTTAAAAAAGCAATTTAAAAATAATTGACAATGGGCACAGAAATTAATTAATAATCTTTGGAAGTCCTTGACTCAGGCAAGGGTTTTCTGTTTCGGAATAAAAGTAAAATATTAAAATATCAACACCTTAGAAGACTCTCTAAATATATTTTCTTTCCCGGTTCAGGCCTCGGTTAATCTAGGCTCCAACCCCGACTAAACTGCGTTCCTCGATTGACCTCTAAAGAACAGAGGTGACTTAAAGATGATCGGTAAAATGATCCTCTTTAATAATGGCTAGCACATGATCAACCCATAACGAAGCTCAACTTCTTCACTTTTGAAAAACTCAGGGGTTAACTCCCAAGCAAAAATGCGACAATAGATGCTAGTTATATTAAAGCGAAATTTATGAAGAATTTTATTTAACAGAATCAAGCAAAGTTTAGATGCATATAGATACTAGCAGTCAATTAAATCCGCCACGATCAACAGATCCAATGTCGTTTCGATAGGGACTTCAAAATCAGGAATTTCACTTTCATCAGCGTTCTTGTAACATTGTCTGTAATCGAAATATTTGCAGACCAACTCAAGAAGATGACCTGGTACCTGATTAAAAGTGACTTCGTTCAATTCATCCTCATCTTCTGCTGGACAATTCAATATTGATCTGATGAAACTCGAACAGCACGCTTCCTCTCTCAAAGCATAGAAAACCCTGCCATCCGAAGAAATCAACTTGACATAGATGGAGTTTGGTCCTTTACAATCCTTGTCGGTTGGAGTAGCCATTTCACAAACTTCTTTGAAGGCCTGTATATTTTACGGTTCTCTCTCATCAACATTATACTCAGAGCTTCGAAAACTAAAGACTCTTGATGCATCGATAATATTCTATAATTTTAAAACAAAAATATGATCTTTTTAAAATTGTAAAATATAATTTTATTTAAATAACACTGCACTAAAGTTTGTGCTTCTTGAACACTGTTGGTTTTTCCTTATAGAAGATTGGCTGCTGATCATAAAATCACATCCAAATTTGCCCATCACATACCTTTTCATTTAAATCTTTAGTTTTGTTATGTTTTTTTCTTATATTTGTATCCAAAAATTTTGTTTCTGCAAGAGACCTAAGAACAATGTTTTGTGCAGTCTGGGCATGCATGTCCAGGCATGAAATCAGGCCAAGTTGGAAGCTGTTCTGTGGGATTAGACAGCCTTGGTCATGCCAGAGCCAGCTTGACATTAGAGTACATTAGATTCGTAGATTTATAAAATTTATTGAACTCGGAAAAATATTACATCCGAATTTCAAAAAAAAAATCTGGAAATACTCAATTTACGTATATCAACCAGAACCAATTCCCTAATGGGAGCATAAATTTTCATATTAATTAAAATCAAATCTTGCCAAACGCACTGTAGACAATGAAACTACAGGTAATGCAACTTCTTTTCTATTACTTACTAAATCTATTTTTTTAATTATTTTCAACTTACCTATTTTCTATTATTTACAGAATTTTTTTTTTAATTTAAAATAAAACAACTAATTCTGAAACCAGGGAGCTTAACCCAGCCAGGGTTCAGCGACAGGTGAGCGAGTTGGTGGGCGGGAAGGATGTTAAGATTATTTCATGCAATAATCTTCTCATCATCCTTGCCAAGAATGATGAAGAGATAGCCGTGCTATCTCAAATCAAAGAGTTGGAAGGTGTTTCGGCCAGCGCCCGCGTGGCAGCTAAGCCAAAATACTGCATTATCGGCGACCCTGCCAGCGTCGATGATGAAAAAGTGAAGGAACCTTGCACTTGCTGCGAAAATGCAGTTTTGGTCATTAAGTACATAGGCGGGAAAAAGAATTCCTCTTCGGTGGTCATCCTCAGCTTCCAGGGTGCAACCCCTGAAAGAGTTAAGATAGGTTACCTTAGTTTTAAGGTTAAACCATACTTAAGGGAGCCAACTAAGTGTAACGCTTATGGGTACATTGCAGCTAGTTGCGCAAACAAAGCCAAGTGTCCGAGATATTTGGGGGAGCACTCCTTAAAAGTGTGCCAGAATAGAGACGCTGAGAAGAGGTGCGCAAAATGCGATAGCTCTAGCCACCAAACAGGGCAAGTAGATTGAGGGCAAGCCCTCAGCTTAAGATCGAGAAGGAGGCCATCTTCCTAAGGGCTAGCAAGCATATAAGCTATGCGAAAGCCCTCACGGCAGCCAAAAATAAGATCGAAGGCAAGCCATCCTCTGCTTCCACTGCTCCAAAGGTTTCGATGACGACACCCTGCTCATCACAAGATAAGCAGGCCGGAACCCAACCACAAGAGCCACTTAAGAGACACTTAACTGGAACTCCTTTCATGTTAAGTGCCTTGCCACCATCGCCCAGGAACTACCTTCGAAAGACCTGGAGGAGACGCAAGGCTCATCACCGACGGCATTGCAGAAGCAGCCAAAAATAGCTCTCTGACCTACAAGGGACAACGCAGAAGGCCCCTTGTACCTTACTGGAACAACGACTGCAAGGGAGTCAAAGTAAGAAACAGAAAGAGGGCTATCCACCGGCGACTGCGATGCGAGTCGAGTTTTGAAGAATATAAGAGGGCCAAGGGTCATGCCCAGTGGATCATCAAGAGAGATTGCTGGCAGAAACACTGTGCCAGTTTCGACGGCTCCACTGGCCTCGCCACTCTCTGGAGAACCATCAAAGTGTTGAACGGCAACTGCTCCGGTTCATAAATCCCCCGATCGCCTCAGACTCTGGGAATCCTCTAGGATGCTCAGAAGACTCCCTCTTCTAAGTCTTGAAGGAATACTAGCTCTCTTCAGCCAGTCCTGGTCTTCCGGAGTGGTCCCCCATTCCTGGAGGAGGGCTATAGTTGTCCCAATCCCGAAAAAAGGAAAGCCATCCTCCTACCGCCCCATCTCTCTGACTTCCACTCTCTGCAAACTCCTGGAGCGAGTGATTGCCACGAGATTCAGATGGTTCCTGGAGATTAAAAACATGTTGAACCAGTACCAAGCTGGTTTCAGAAAAGGCCGAGGCTGTGTGGACCACATCGTCAGACTGACGCAGGGTATACATCCTCAACCAAGAAGCATATGACTCTTGGAGTCATCCTGGACTTGGAAAAAGCCTTCGACATGGTTTGGAGAGAGGGGATCATCGAGCAACTTTCCAAGATGGGTGTCAAGGGCAAACCACTGGATCCACAACTTCCTCCAGGATAGAAGTACTCAAGTGAGGGTTGGATCAGCTCTCTTCGAACCACTCGTCTTAGAAAACGGCACCCCACAAGGCAGCGTCCTCAGCCCTCTTCTATTCATCATCATGATGAATGCGATCCCAAACCCCTGTAAAGGAGTTGAGCTGTCCATGTATGCCGATGACATTGCTTTTTGGGCGACCGGGACCTCCACAAGAGCAATAACAACACGCATGCAGAATCAGCTCAATAAACGGCTAAGTTTTAATCTGCAAATGGTTTTAAGATCTCAGCATCTAAATCACAAGTAGTTTTATTCACAAACAGCAGTCAAGAGGAGCGAGGCCAACATTAGACTTCGCATCGGAAAGGAACAAATCCCCCTGTCACCAACGGCCACCTTCTTAGGAATCGTCCTGGACGCAAGACTAAGCTGGTCTGCTCACGCAGAGGCTGTCAAGACACGTTGCATGAAACGACTAAATGCAATGAGAGCTATTTCGGGAAGCTCTTGGGGTGCAAGCAAGTCCAATCTGCTATAAGTCTGCAGAGCCACCATCCACTCCGTCTTGACTATGGACTTGACACATACGACAAGCTTCAGTATCCAGCACTGAAGATATGTTGTGGTGGCATGAAGGGGACTAGTGCCTCGTCCCTGCAAATGGAATGAGGTGAGCTTCCTCTCGACCTACGTCGTGAGAAGCTTATGGCAAACCACGCCCTCAGGTCTATCGCCATTAAAATATATCTGTTAAAACTAAATATTTCATTTCAGATGGCAGGAAGTCCAAGTCTCAAGGCAGGCTCCACTTCAAAATGAAGAAACGAGGTGAGACCACCCCATAAGAGAAAGTCGAGTCCCTCCTTCTAGCAGACCTCCTAGGAGATATCGAAGAGGAAACTCCCACAATTCCTCCTTGGAGACTGAAGAAACCGGTGATCGACACCTCAAATCTCCTTCGCAGCCGACAACCCTCTGAGGATGTTGGTAGCAAGAGAGATGATAGAGGATCTCCAGGAAAGTCTCGTCTGTTACACGGACGCCTCGAAGACTACGGACAACAAAGCAGGAATCGGGATATATATCCCGTAGAAAAACGAACATCAAGTCACAGCTGCATAAGTTCCATCGAACAAGCAGCCATTGAGGACTATCTGGTTCACGTGAAGGACTCCTATCAGGGGAGACCTTCGATATAGTCATTTTGAGAGACTCCCTTAGCGCCCTAGAGGCACTAAAGGATTGCAATCACTTTGACCGAAATATTAATAAAACTTTTTGCCATAATTTCAAAAGTACAAGAAAGCGGCAGAAATGTCACACTCGCCTGGGGCCCTGCCCACGTTGGAATCCCTGGCAATGAGAAAGCTGATGCATTAGCAAAAGCTGCCACTACCAGGGAACAGATAGCTGGATACCAGCGTCTATCAAGGATGTAAAAAGAGACGTGGACCGCAACATCATACAACAGTGGCAAACCAGATGGGTCTCTGACCCACGAAGCCAACACCACAAGACCATAGAGAAACTCGTGTCGACAAAGAACGAGTTCCAATGTGCCTCAAGGAGGAAGGAGATTTTAATCTCAAAACTCCGTATTGTAAAATGTGTTCTGAATCAACACCTGTTTCTCTTGAAGCGTCATCCAGACGGAAAATGCCAGGTATGCCCTCAGGAGGATGTAAATGTCCGGCATTTCCTCATGGAATGTCCGGACCAGTCAGTCCTGAGGGAAGAAATAAGAACCCGAACAAATCTATCTGAGATGAGTTCCATGCTCAGCAATCCAGCAATTGTGGACCTCATTTTCAGATGGATTTGCAAAAATCGGAGTAATTTAATTAAATAATTACTATTTCTCTAATATTATTGATGATATTATTGTTAATATAATTTAACCTTTTACAACTTAGAGATTACTCTAATACTTTTTATTTCATTACAATATCTAACATTAATTAACAAGTCAAATCATCTTAGTTATACAACGGACTTTAATCAAATAAATAAAATTGTAGTTTGATGTTTGTTTACTGACTGCAGTATAGTAAGTTTAGTTGCATTCATTTCGCTAATTGAACGATATCTGTTAACTTAAGTAATAAACTAAAAAGCTTTATACACAAGTAACCAGCACTATGATGTGCTGATAAATAACAACTGATTGTCTCAAAAAGATATGGCACCCTACCACAGGCATAAAAATTGTCCTTCATAAATGTAGTTGAATATCCCTTTTATAGTGTATACGCATTGCTTCAGAATATAGCATTGCCTCAGCGGCACTGTACCTGGTTCCAGAGATACGCTAAAGGATAGACCAACTGAAACTCATCATTCATTTGGTTCATCTCCTTTTTGGGGCTAATTTCAACCATTCATGGCTTCTTAGCTGCATTTTTATTCTTACTCGATTAAATTTATGCAAATAGGCAGCCGAATGATCCAATTACAAAGTGCTACATTGAACCATAATTAGAAGATTATAATTAGGATATTAATGAGCCCATAATCAAGCTCATAACTAATCTCACAAATGGTGAGGATTAGATAGTCTTACATGATAATTATTATTAATAATTAACTCAGAAACAAAGTTTTGGAATCATGAAGCACAGTTTTCTGCAAAAAATGAAACTAAAAACTTCTTGAGTCTGAAAATATTTGCATAGGAATGATAAACAAGACTAATACAAAATCACTAGTCAAAGAATGTACAAATGCAGACTGCTAGCACTGCACAATCTCTTTGATTTGAAGTATGATAGGCAGATCCAACTGATGCATGTCAAAGCAGATCCCATCATCATCATAACCCTTCCCAGTGGCTTGAAGGATTTTGTATACTTTGTATGACATCATCAATTCATCATTGTTGTCTGGGTTCAAGGACATGACTTTGGAGTAAATGGACTCGAGCTCGTAATACGGAAGGCCGCTGAGAGCTACCAATTTCTGTTCTTCCTCGTTGCTCGACGTCATGACCTCCTTCTCGCAGTCGTTGTCGCTTTCGAAGTTGTCGGAACTTGCCTCCTCCTGCGTCTCTAGGCTTTCTTTAAAAGAATAACAGCATTGATACAATATTTAATCACCTTTTCTTGCTAACTACTTAAATCTCAAGATGATTTGAGTAAATTAGCTTCAACAAGCCTGAAAAATACTTTTGGCAACATGAGAGTTATTCATGGCTGGCTTAAGCTTATTGTTATTTTTATATATTCCAATAATTAAGGAAAAACAAAGTGTCTCAATAAAAAAATATTTACTCTTTGGAGGTTTTTTCTTTTCTAACAATGAATTGTCTTCTTGAGCTTCTCTGACCATGTCCTTGTGCAGTAAGTTTGGTTTGGCCTCCATTTCTGACTCCAGCTTCAGTTTTTTGTTGGCCAGTGGCTTGGTATTTCCTGCAGGTAATGAATGTCTCGTGTCGGATTTGACTTCCTTGGTGACATTCTTGCTGGAGTTTTTAAGCTTTTTAGGCTTGAGGAGATCTGAACGAGGCTTCTTCTTGAGGGCCGTCTCTTTGCTGAGTGGAGAATTGGTGCCCTCCGACCTCACCCTTTTTGGGGGTACTTCAGGATCCCCACCAAACAGAGAGTACTCCCACTGTCTCTTTTCAATTTCTTTTGAGCAGGATTTTAGCTCAGGAGAAATGCTCTGAGGCGTCAAATTGACGGTGTCCGCATGTTTGCGAATCTTCTTTTGGACCTGTGTAAGAATAAGTACACATAACAAATGTTCATTTTGTTCTTGATATTATTTTGAGCTCGAGTTATGCGGCTGCCAATCATTAGCAACAATCCATGTGCCAATATAAAAGTGTATTTCAAATGATTTTACAGGAAAACTAGTTTTTTTCAAATGACATACCTTTCCAGAAACCCTTGGTTTTGATGCACCTGTGAAGGGATCATCGATGAGAGTCTGAAATGTTTAATTGCATCAATGAATAATGCTAATGATTATAATTGATAATTGCACTAATTATAATCATCTCACAACAATGTTTCGTAACCATAGGTTGTGATGCGAACAGTTCATGGTAATTCCTGCCAACAACTCATTTTAATCACAAGTGGAGAATGCAGTGCACATAGGAAGGCACCACAGATGATTCCTCAGCACAAATCCTTGCTCAACATTTGAAACATGCTCCGCATAACGCACTAATTATTCAGGAATTCCATAAATTCTCTGAGCATTTCTAAAGCCAAACAATTCATCAAAGTAATGCTTTCATTACTTGAATCTCCTCCAAAATTTATTAAAAGTTTAAACTTTCTTAAATTCAAAAATAGACACCTTGTCAGTTAATTAACAGACAAAATACCTTGATAAATAAGTTATTCTCTTCTACCTACCCTCCTCCATCAAGAACTCTCTGAATGAAATCTTCAGAAACATTGTTGAATGTGAGTTTCTCAGTGAGAGCAAATTCTATGGGCTGTTCGCCTTTAACCGGGAGGGTGATGTCGTGTTGGTAAACTTGCTTGCTCTGTCCGTCCTTTAAGCGGAAAAAGACTTCGATCTTTGCCAAGAATATTCCATATCCTGACTCTTGCAATATGAATGGAGGCTCCCTGATAACTGTGATTAACTTACTGACATTACCTTTTAAATGTTTTGATCAAGATGGTACATGTAACATACATTAATAGGAAATGTTGTTGTATAAATCTAATTACTAAAGATAATAATGTCCAAACAATATTTTATAATTAATGGTAAAGTGGAGTTATCTTGCTTTGTAATCAAGGGCTCATGCTCTTGAATAATGTGCTCATATTAATATAATAATATAATGCTCATGAATAATAAGAATAATCAAGATTATCAACCTCTAATTGGATTTTCGAAGCTATGGTGCAGGTGAAAAACAACTTTATCAATGAAATGGTGAATGCCATCTTTGCCATCCTTCCCTCTGACAAACAACATCCAATCGTGGGTTTTTTGGTCAACTATCTTATGTGGAGACCTACAGCTTGCTCTGTGGCCAATCTCTATAAACACCTGGACTGACTAGAAACAGAATATGAACTCATGTAAGCAATTTTCCAGTTTTCTACATGAAATTTTAGTATAACTTTATTTGGAGTTCCTCACAATTAATTTATAATTATAAATTTTATACTAATAGGTATGTGTTATTACAATTGAAATGTTAAAACAGACTTAAGTTTTGTATCATTTGAAAATAAAGGAGTGAGGAATACTGACCTGAGATGATTCTGAAATCTTCATCTTATGCAGGTTTATATTCAAAATAAGAAATTCTCAACTGTAAAGTGGAAATTATGTACATTAAATTAGGTTAGGTCCATCACTTGATTGGTTAATTTAGAGTCCTTGACTAGGTTTTTATTGACTAAGTAGACTTATCTAGTACAATAAATATCACAAAAATCATTCAATATCATTAATGATATACTGAATATTTGACCTTTGGTTGTGTTGCTTAGTAAAATTATAATAATTGTTATATTTCCAAAAATACAACACTACAAAAAAATTATAAAGCTAACTTCGTCTCCACGATAGTTAATCGTAAACAAATCAGTTCTAAACTCAGCAGTACATTTCCGAACTACAAATAACTTTAACATCAGTGAAAAGACGTAATAAACTCTACCCACTACAATCAGAGGGAATGCTAATATATAATCCGAGTCATACTTGCACAACAACAGATCATGATGCAGCAATCAAACGTGAAAACAAATATCTACAAACTCACAAAAACTTAAAGGTTAACTTAAGGCTAATTGTAATTGGTCTCTGAGCGCTTGTACAAGCAAAAAAACTTAGAATGGAAGGCACCCACACTATGTTCGCCTGTTTACACTGCTACTTAACAGACTCGGGCGATGTCACAGATACCCTTTTCGCAGGGACCCAAATGTTTTACGAACTGCTACAGTTAACAGGCGAATGCAATATTTTTGAATGATTTACTTCACTTAAGTTTTTGTCGACACTTCGTTAATCATAGTTTTAGTAACGAAAAACTGAAAATTAAATGAATACTAATTCTAAAATATCCTTAATCTTTTAAATATTCACCATGCAACATATGTGTTAATAAGTTATTTTGGGATGAGGTATTATAAAATTAATCGTGGTTTTAATGTCTAAAGCACATAATCATGTTTTAATACGGAGGTTTTATAGTGATAACAAGTCTGTCATTTATAAATCTTACCAAATCCAAATGAACATATAAGTTAGAAAAAAAATGTGTAGTATAAAACTATCAATTGTTCACTCTTTATTTAAAAAAACTGTTTACGCTCAATAATTCTTGGAGTGGATTGAAATAATCATTACGAATTTTACAAAGGTTGTTTGAAATTGGCTGATGACCTCTTTCTGCTTCCAAGTCTTGCAAGCTGAGCGGAAAAGGTTTATCCGACTTTGCTTTGACATTGTAAAAATCAGTGTAAAACAATAAATGGGGGTGCCAAAATAACAATTCCCAATTCAAATTAAGATGGAGAAATTGATCTATTTAAACCTGAGTCAATAAGTTCAGATTTTCTGTGTGGAAAATGTATTTACTAAATTTTAATTGAATACTTAGTCAAATGTCACCAACATTTGGGAGTGATCTCTCAATCTAACGTGATATGGACATTTCGAGAAATCTTTTTCCTTTTGCTTTCAGAGACTTATGTCATTGTGAATAATGCGACATGAGTCGCATCACATCCTCCATGCCCATTGTGATTAAATAATAATTGCAGTTAATTATAAAATAAAAAATATTTGGTTTGACTCCTGACATCCTGAATGATTCAAACCACTCTTATGTATGTGCAAACACCTTAAACACCAAGTTAACAAGAACACTTACACCAAATTTCTCTTCAATAAATCAAATGAGTTCATACTCCATTGCTGCTTAAGAATATTTGACAGCTATTCCATTGGCCATTTTCTTGTCTGCAGTCCAGCAAACACAATGATTAGCATTCAGTATTCCAAATGAACTGATTTCTTTTTGTTCACACAACATGTTACACAACATAAAAAAAACATCACATAAAAATTTGAATCATAAGAACTACCACAGAGCAAGAACAATCAAATTTCTTGGCAGTGAATCACTTTTATTTGTTGCTTGAGTTGACTTAATTCCAATGTCAAGGATCAACATCACAATCCTAGTGAGGATTTGAAGCAAGACGTTTGTTTCTGGTGGAATTCCAAGCACATTAAAACCAAACACAACCACTCAATAAATGGTCCAGAAACGATGTTTTCACCAATATCCATCACAGAGTTTTTAGAAATGGTGAGAAAGTCAAGTGACACAACCCATCTGCTGAAACGAGTTTCACACTTCGTCCGTGCCGTGTTAAACGGTGTCGTAGAACGACGCACTCCATTACGTCGACGATCGACGTCGGCATCATCGACTGAGGTAACAAATTTGTATTGTACCATTTCATAAACATGGACAGTATCAAGTATTCTGACAGACATTCGAATTCAAATCCTTTAAATTTAAAAACAAATTTAAATTTAGATTCAAAAACAAACCATCAAGTTAGACTCATATTTTCCCTATAAATAAAATTGGTTAGAAGTTCAAGGATGAAGAAGTACAAAGTTGAAGGTCAACAGTCAGAGGGAAGAAAAACAGTTATAGTTCGACAGCTCGTATAAGTTATTACATAAGTTCCTTGTGTAATGCAAATACATAACACTTACCATACTTATTCGAACATAATTAAATACATTAAAATTCATGTTATAATATATATGCCCACTCATGCTTATGTGAATTACTCATTATTCTTAGATATTCACCAATATCACCAGAAATAAAATGAATAGACGAAACCAGTCAATTTGAGCACAAAACAATGCTTTCTGCTAAAAAATACTGAAGACAAAACTTTCCAGCAACAAATTCCACTGCTAAAACAAGTAAATTGAAAACATAAACGAACTAAAACATAACATAACACAACACAACATAATACAGTGAAATGTCATGATGCTGAGACACATCACTACACAAATATATTTCCAGAAGCAAGAAGTCCTGCTCAGAAGCAAACATTTCAAGCAGATTTGGTTTTGTGTTTTGTTTCGATCCACATCGCTCTCTTGTCGCACAGAATACGGAAAGCATGAAAAGGAATTTCAAAGGTGAAGACCTTTACGATGCCACTTAATCAACAGAAGCTGGGAAAGGCACTGCATAAACAGAGAGATGAACTATAATGCAAATCAATTACCAATGTCACCATCATCATCGTCACCATCGTCACCACCATCACCCTCACTCCAATGGAAAACATAGTTTGAATCTCCCTCCTTCTCATTTTATGTCAATGCTGAAGGCAGGAATGCTTATCAGTATTGCATAACAAGTTCATAACAGCATCTGACAAGGATGCAGACAAGTGAGCGAAATCAAAGGGAATTGAAGAGTCAAAGGAATAGGACAAAGAGCTTTAGATGGGAATATCCATGTTTTTTATTTGCTTTTGTAATTGTTTTGTTTCTTTTTGTTTTAGATAAAATGATCCCTACAAGAAAAAAGCAGGAAATATTTTGGTTTCGAAGAATACAGGTTTAAGCTGAGATGTTATGACCAACCTACATCCAAGGCAGCAGAGATAACACTTTGCAAGGCAACAGGGGATCGGTGGCTCGTCGTCCTCACTCACAATCACAGAAGGTGACTACAGAATCCCATGAAATCTTCTTATGTTGTACGAAGTACAACAAACGAACGGTCACACACACAAACACACAATGTACAAACATTAAGAAGGACTTAGGCAAAAGCCTCCCAGACTATTTAGACTTTATAAAAACTTTTTCAACCAAAATAATTTCTGCATGGATAGAAAGAAGAGAGAAAACACATAAAAACGAATCAAATGAAATGACCAACGAATAATTATAAAAAACTATCCAAAGACAAGTAAGAGACATTGACCAGAAATCATTGACCGCAGTGTAACATACTTATGCACGACATACATGTGTGTAACAAGTAATCAAAAACATCCAATTCAATCCAAAAATAGCGAAGAAGTAGCAGACGAAGTGATGCACAGATGAATGGATGGATGCTTGTATGGGTGCCTGCGCTCAACAGACCTTCTTGAAGAATGAGTACCTGGATGAGATAAATTAACAGGACGATAAAACATTAGATAATAAAAATCTACATTGAGAGCAATCTGATAAATGACAATACATTTAAAATAGAGATACTAGTAACAACAACAACAATAATAATAATAATAATAATAATAATAATAATAATAATAATAATAGTAGTAGTAGTAGTAGTAGTAGTAGTAGTAGTAGTAGTAGTAATAATAATAATAATAGCAGTAGTAATAATAATAATAATAGTAATAATAATAATAATGATAATGATAATTATAATTATAATATATATTATAATAACAATNCAATAAGGAAGTCGTTTCAGGCTGAACGGATTTCTCTGGCCGGCTGCTTAGAGCAAAACGCCCCTTTTCGGCTTTGTACTCATCCTTCAGGCGGACCGTCAAAACTCCTTCCCGCGAGACGGAGTCGAACCGCCGACCTAAGGATAATGATGATGATAATTCAGATAAGAAGCACATCCTCTGCTTCACTCGTGATATGTGATAAAGTAGAACATGGCTTCTCAGATGAAGGCATCCAGCAAATCATTTGCATGATGAACAGAAGGAGATGAAAGAGTAGTAATGAAAGCAAGCACTCATGTTTTGCCTCAGACTTACTTTTCATCGTATTAATGTTCATTTAAATCACCGATGCTCAACTTGTCAGCTGTTGTACGGGCATGTTGATGAGATATTGCAAGTTATAAGGGTTAATGTTAGGATTGATATTAGTACCACTTAACACCTGTTAATGTTATTATTATTATTATTATTATTATTATTATTATTATTATTATTGTTATTATTATTATTATAATGTTGTCGTCGTCATCATCATCATCAACATTATTATTAGTTCGCTGACAATGAAACAATGATCTATAAATTATGAATATAAATTGGTCTAAACAACTGTTAGAAGAACTTTCAGATTGCAACCAGATGCTGATATTAATTGAAACGATTATTAAAGAGAGTGATCGTTGTTTGTTGGCTATTTAATCGTTGCCATAACAGTCGTCGTCGTCATCATCATCATCATCATCATCATCATCGTCGTCGTCGTCGTCGTCACTATCGTCATCATCGTGCATTCATGCCCACCTTGAAACAAAGTCGTCATCATTTTCTGAAAACTGAGGCACAGGCATCCTGGAGAACTTGACCTTGACCTTATCACCGACCTCATCCAGGATCTCAAGGGCCTGCAACGACCAAAAGTAGCTTTCAAGGCACTGCAATATCAAGCCCCGAAATGACGTAATAGGCGATCGTCATCATCATCATCATCGTCGTCGTATGACGTCACTTCCATCGAACGATGTCAGCTTAAACGAATCACAGCACAGCTGCAACCCACCTCGAAATCACGACAACACTGAACTTCTAAAACGTCCTACTAACTCAACTCAGCCAATATTTAAGAGTGACACACTTACTTCGTTGTCGATGATTAACTTCCTTATGCACTATAATTTAATCGTTAAACGCGTCTCACCATCTCTATGCGACAGTCTCGGAGGTTGTCGCCATCACTACCCACCCATTTGCATACTAAGGTTTGGCATGGTAACGATCAGTCACTAATACACCGCTATTAATCAAACAACCTAATGCATATTGTTACGCTCATTAGCGTGACTCAACTCACCAGCATAATTAAGTCCAACACCACACAACACGCCTTCACAATGAACCTAATAAAAACCTAATTATGCGAAGAACAGCCATCAGCTCACAAGAAATAGGATTTCAATTTTACTTACTTTATCGAGGAGGTACTTCGAGTGAGATGCAGAGAGACAAAATCTTGCCCGGGATTCGACCAGTGGCGTGGCAGGGAAGCCCACTACCACCGTGGCCAGACCACGCTTGAGACACTCTCTACTGAAGGCCCTGTAGTGATGACGACCATGGATGATATTGATTGCAATGACGATTGCTGGGTTGATAAATCAAGAGATACGTAGAGATTTAAAATAGAGAAATACATATAGAGAATATATGCAGACGTGATGATGATGATCCTTCATGATGACATGACGAGTGGTGTTTTATGTGAAAACATTGATGCGCAGCCATCTTCTATCTCAAAACATGAGAATCCATTGCGTAAACAACAACGCATGATCTTCTAATTAATCCTATTATTACTTATCCCCTCCTACACCCATCATTATCATCATCATCACCATCATCATCGTCGTCGTCGTCGTCCACGATGAAATCTAAGGAAATAACAGCGACAACATGGTTACGATGACTTTGAAGACAGTTAATGGCAGATGATAATGATGGTAATGACAGTGGAATGTGCACTGGAATGAAACCTCACACAGCTTTCCCTGGGCAGTAGAGGAGCAGGGGTACGACAGGTGAGTCGATGTTCCCGTAGATGATGAAGCCCATCTCGTAAAGCCTGCGCCTGAAATACCTGGCATTCCAGGCCAACTGAGCAACTTTGCTGGGACCTTGGAAGAAGAAAAATGTACCTTAGTAAATCATTCCCTCCAGAGCAGACCTCCGAATATTATTAGCTATTACGTCATCGATTGTAATCATTGTGATGAAAGCTGCAGGAGCATTGCGTTGACGAAGACGATATTTCTAAACGATGCAAGTGCGACTCTCGAAACTTTGTAGAACAATGCACAAAAAATGTCCTTACAAGGTAAATTATAGTTGCACCGGCAAGAGGTGCAATAATTAACTCCACAACGCAGGTAATCAAACCATTATCCTCGACAAGATTACTGCCATCATTAGTTGAGTCTCCATTTATGAGCTCAACAACAACAACGACAACGACGACGACGACGACAACAACAACAACGACGACGACAACGACAGCAGCAACTTCACACATATCAACATAGAACAACCACTATCTAGCTCACTTCCCAATCCTTAAACTACTTAGAAAAACGTTTAAACATAAAGTAAACAAACAACTCTGAAACTCAACCCAGTGAATGAGTGAGTGAGTGGGTCATGATTATGGTGTGGTTATCGGTGGATGATCAAACAAAGTCGTATTCAGTAAATCATCTCGCTAGAACTAGTTAAGCACAAAGAATCACCAACCTATATTAGTGCCTTCTTTGTCCATGATGATGCGCATAGTTGCAAGGATTTGCTGAGCTACCAGGCCTGGCATGCTCACTGCGTAAGCGCAGCTGTGGGATCTGAGTCTCAAGTAATCAATGAGGACCTGTCAAATTAAAAGCATCTCTCCTCTTTACCGCTACTCTGCACCCAAAATACAGTCTGTTATCCAATAGAAACACACTAGAGTATGTTTTCAACAAATGAAATTCAATCATGACAGCTATCTTATTGTTTTCAATAGTATCCATTAAATTTTATCCATCATGAGATACTTCTCCAGTGTTTAGTTTAAAAGTAAATATTTCTTCACTACTTTTTTGCCTCCAATGTATCCTCCTACAGCTCCAAAGCTCTTGGTGAAAGTGCCCATCATGACATCAACATCCCTGGGGTTGCAGCCCCAGTAATCCACCACCCCCCTCCCGGTCGGGCCGAGAGCTCCAATGCTGTGGGCCTCGTCCAAATACAAGTAAGCCTTGTATTTCTTCTTCAGGGATATTACTTCTGGCAGCTTCACAATGGATCCCTCCATGCTGAAATGCAAGTTATGAAAATGAACTTCTTCGAATTTGCAAAATTGTTAAAGGAACGGTTCGATTTAAAAACATCCACTAATTTTAATTTCCAATAATAAAATAATAAGAAGTACGATGAAATGAAAGCAGAGTTTGACAGCACGTGAAACTTAGTCTTAGAAAAACAATGCATCAAAACAATGACAACAAGTTGTTGCTTCAGAAATAGGATTTCCATTTTCGAATCTGCTTCCTGATTTAAAACTTTTTTTAACTTCTGTTAAAACTTTCACCAGCCGATAAAGATCAAACTCAGGCGAAACTAATTAGACTATTTACCATCATTACCATCACTACTCCATCCATACTTGCCATCATAACATTACTGCTACGACAACATAACATTACTGCTACGGCAACATTATCCATGGCTAAAGGAGGCACTTTAGTTGATTGCATGACAGGCATTTACAAAAATTTATTCACAAAAAAATTCAAAGAAAGACCCATATTTACAAATTCCCTTCGATTCACATCGATTGGCAAACATCGTCCCATGAATCCTTAAACTAGAACATCGTTCGAAAGTTGATGCTAGATACATTCAGTCAGTCACTAGGCAACATAGAGACAGCCAACAGCCCCAACAGCAGCTAATCTGCAAGTTACAATAACAAAGCCCATCAACATTGAGAGGCTAATTTCGCTATGGAGATGCAACGTTGTAGAATATTACACAACATCCATGCGTTCTATTGTGTGCTATTTAACACAGGTTCGTACGGTTAGCTGCATGACGTTGTTAGTTATCAAATAAGTTAGTATAGGCTGAATAAACAGTGTCCATTTCAAATGAAATTAGGTGAAGCAGCATGTCAGCAACCTGAGACCTGGTCAAATGGACATGTTGAATTTAATAACCACTACAATCGTCTGCTTCGTGCAGCGGTAAAAGTTTAAAAGAAGCAACTTTTCAAAGAAAGACGTGACTTAAAAAATCTCCGAGCATGAAAAACGTCGAATCCTTTAAAAATAGGTGCCGACGTTAAAAAAAAATCTTTCAAAGAGCTTCTGCGAGGAGGGCCTCATAAATTTAAAGTGGTCTCATTTTATCAATAAATGTAAATAACTTCTGAAAGTACTCAAAGCAGTTGAAAGGGCAAAAGGAGATCGTCGAAGCCGGGAATCCAGGCGACGACGTCGGCGCAGAGAAATCGAGGAAGGATTTGTGCATTTCTCGATCGCAACTGTCACCACACCATGCCGTCGCTACCAGATCATCAAAAACTTTGCTTCTCGTGCTGTCACGTGCACGTCTTCAATGCAAACAGTATGCAAAGCAATCACTCCACTTGAGCAATATTTAGATTTTCCACTCGAATATTTATCCATAATTTAAAAACAAATTGGTGAAGAATTAATAGTTTGTTCTTCATTAAAACGAAAAAGGAGAAACTGATGTGAAAACGAAATCAAACCTGAAACATCAGCAACTCAATGCATCTCTTTGCATGAAAAGTTATGATTAAAAGTGGGTTGAGTGAATCAAAAATTATCATTAAGATCATAGAGTTGAAATGATTGTTAAGAGCAGAGGAAGCCAAGGTGAACAAGTTCTGCCCAACAAACCCTCACAACCAGAAGAGGCTCTCTCTCAACAGCAGGTTCTCCTGTTCAAATTTCAGACAACAAGCATGAACCACTTCCGACAAGAACAACGTGAACGATGATCAGGAGCACGTGCAACAAAAGGACGCAACGATCGGTCACCAACCTGTACACTCCCTCAACAATTATGAGAATCTTCTTCCAAGGCCTGCGAGTCCTTGGTTGACCAGTGAGGATGGCCTCTTTCAGCTTGTTCTCAAGATCCACCATGTCTGAAAAGTCAATTTTTATAATTTTCTAATCAAGATCTCAATGTACCATGTAATTCCATCCTTTATAAGATGCAGAGTTGTGAATAACATGCTAAAATGACTTTTAACTGAATGTTATCGACAACACAATCCACATTCGTCTTTTGAAACTAAACATTCTTATTCCATTCGAAGCAAGGGAACGGACCGTTGTGCTTGAAGATGCGGACGGTGGCACAAGAAAGTCTCGCTCCCAGGATGAGAGAAGCATGGTTGAGTTCGTCACTCAGCACGAGGCAGCCCTTCGTGTTTAAAAGATCATTTAGTCATCCGAGCAGACGAGCGAGAATCTTAAAAGTACTTTTGAAACGAGGGCAGGAATGTTCATGGAGTTGGTGGCGAAGCCCATTCCGAACACGACGGAAGATTCGACGTCGAGGAATTCAGAAACTAACTTCTCCAGCTGAGAATGGATGTCAAGGTTTCCTTAAACATTGCAGTCGCATTTAAAAATCATCAGGACGTTACTACGACCATTAACGATCGACTCATTTTAAGTTAATCGGCAAGAACGGAAGCGTCGTTCGAACCAAATTCGTGTCTGGAACTGCAAAGTCCTATGCCGTATTTGGACGTGGCTCGTTCCGTCATGCCGACAGATTCTCCGGAACATTCGGCAAATCCGAGATAGTTGTAGGAGCCCATGTTGATGGCATTAAGTATTTTACCTGTTTGACTGGAAATAAAGTGTGACAGGTGAAGAATGATCCGAATGAATAGCTAACAGGTATGAAGTAATCAAATGCACTTGAAACATGATATTGAACTGATAGAACTTGCATGATATTTTTTATTCCTATTGTTAAAATTCACCCAATGCAATACAAGAGATCATTCATAAAATAGTGCATTAATAACCTAATAAAGTCACTGAAAAATAAAAGAGGTGGTTAACAAATTTATTTTTCTATGTGTAATAATACTTTCTAAAGCATGATTGAGGAAGGTAAATTTCATTAAAAGGTCATTTAGAAAGTTTATTCAAATGTTGACTCACTAAAATGTCCATCCCTGGTCATCAGTTTGTCTTTCAATTATTTTAAAGACTGCACTGGGAACACTACATATTGGTCGATTTAAGCAATCTCTTATTCTTCTGTACAGATTTCTTGTATAAAAACTTTCAAAACTTTGATACAATGGCACCCAACCCTGAAATCAGAAAAGCTTAATGTTGCTTAAGGCAATAAGCCGATTCGATATTTCATTAAACACGTTTCATAAAACCTGCCTTGAATCTGAAGAATTAGATTACTATCAACTATAACTCTTACCTCCTTGAATGGCTCTTGTGCAATAGGGATTTTTTCAAAGTTCCACCTTCTAAAGAAATCACGCAAATGACCAAATATTACCAAGATTCCATAGCTTACGTAGGTAATAACTGCCACAATTAACGGGGTTTCTTCAAAAAATTCCCCATGGATTGATTTCTGAAACGTGACTAAACGTTTAAAATACCCATAATTACATTTTAAATATTTTTTCAATTCAAATATTAATAAACTATCGATCCAATGCGAGGAAAATAGAAGCTTCGAGTAACTTCAGTTTTAATCTCCGAAATATTTATTTAATCCAAATAAAACTAAATATTCAAGATGAAGGAATCCGATTATATATTTAACGAACCTTATCTCCCTGCGTTTTAATCATCTTAATGGGAGAATCTTCTGGGAAATTGTTCGATTTATCCAGCATACCTAATAACTATTCCAGTGTCGGCTTCTGGGCACACATCCTATATTGTTGATTTCGGTTATCAGAGCAGGTTATAACTCGCAAAGTTCGTCGATGGCTAATTTGTGTCGCAACTGTGAATTATTGGAAAACCTAAAAAGCCTTTATTACCAAATTGACTTAATTTCCAACGTTTCCAAGGGTGGGTCAACTCACTGTACCCCGCTACAGCATAGTACGTATCATCTTCAAAGACACTCTTGTCTAAAACTGCAAAAAGCGCTTCTGTTCAGCTAGTCTTTCGACTTAAATTTTACTTTAAATATTTAAATTTAATTAAGAAAAATTGTGAATAAAATATCATCAATCTTTAAATCGTATCAAATACAAAAAGAGAAGAGCTCTGTCGAATCAATTATAACCCAAGTCATGTGGTTATTTAAAGATCCCAAGAAATGGTTCATGCGAGACAGGAATTTTTACTTGAAATTATGTTAAATATTTGGGGGAGGTTGCAAAATTAACATAATTGCCATTTGTTAATTTTATGAATCCAGTCCAACTAGGCGCTCATGAGGCCTTATAAATTAACTATAGTTATTACATAAGGCGTTAATTATGTAATTCGTTAATAATAAGTTCATTTTGGGTTAGTCACTTTCAAAGTTATTATAAATCAGACATATATGAAAGATATATGCGATGATGGATATAAGAATAAAATGCGAGAAATATTATTGTGACCAATACCCATTTTTATGGATAACTTCCATATAAATTAGAATATCTAGCTGAAATTCTCAGAAATTAAATAAAAAGGTTATTTGTAAGCACCTTTAACGTTTTCTTTCATGTAGGTCATTGCAAATTATGCAAATTAACGAATTTTGGCCTAGAAATAATATTACGAGCTTCCTTATTAGGCTCATTTCACTAATTTAATGGTCTTGTTAGAAAGATAAATCATTAAATTGTCTTCGAGGAAACTATATAAAGGGTATAAAATTCTTCCTAAAGTCCAAATCATCTCAGTTATGCAAAGGACTTTAATCAAATAAATAAATAAATCAAAATCTCCCTTTTACATTCACTTCATTTTAGGGAAGAGGCAAGGTTTGGCGGAAGAAGATTACAATTTTAAGGCCTTCGGGAATGCAAACAACCCAATAAGAAAGATTGCTAGAAATTAAATTAGGTCAGGAAGTGACATAAATTGTTTTTTAGATGTTCCAGACTCATATGGGGTGAAGTATGTGGGCGAAGCTTGGTCAGAAAAATCTCATTAGGGAGGCTTCACGATGAGAATATTCGTGCAATTATCTGACAGATAAGTTGGATTTTGATGCCCTTGTGAGGACAGTCTGCAACTATCTTAATTCCAGTGGCCAGCTGAAGTTCGAAATGAACGTTGAATGACCATTACAAGGAAAGACGTCTCTGCTGGACCAAACAGATAGCCAATTAAAATGAAAAGTGCGAAAGGAAAGGCACATGAAAGGAAGGCAGGACTCTCAAAAATGCATCCAAATGCCCAAATGCTCTCCTTCCTTTTGTTGAAATAAAAGAACATGAATTTCAGCAAAATAATGCTCCAATTCATGTTTCAAAGGCAACTAGAGCAATTTTCCAACATGCAAGCATGGAATGTTCCCCGACTTGAATCCAATTGAAAATGTCTGGGGTCTTTTCTCAAGATCAGTTTATGGCAATGGACTTCAATACTTTACTGAACAAGATTCGAGAGATGTGATTTGTGTGCCTGGGGGAACCTGGATGAAAATGTCACCAAAACATTGATTTTGTCAATGGAAAATAGATGCATAGATGTTATTTCAAAGAAAAGAGGAATAAAGTCTTATTAAAACATTATTTTATTTTATTTTAAATACAGTTTTTTGACAAAAATCTGAAGTTTATGAATTTTTCTTTAGGCTGTCTTCTTAATAATATTTCTATGCAAAAAAAAATGGTTATTTGTGGAATTTTCACTTAATTCTTAATCAAAATTAAAAAAAACAACTTACGAGTTATAATCTGTAAGGATACTACGTATTTTATCTTAATTTGGGCTTTATAAGCTATTTTAAACTTAAGTTATCGTAAAAAAATATAGACTGTCGTAACCTTTTTTCTAGAACTTCTATGACAATTGAGGGCAAAGCTTATTGAACGTAAATTCTTACATCTAAACTAAGTTCAAGAACTGTCACAAAAATAAAATGTTTGATGCCATATTTGACGTGGAATCGCTACAAAGATATTAAAAAAACGTTGAAAGATGGACATAATACGCATTGTTTCAAGGTTCAAATCGCAGGCATTGGGACTTGTACTCATATTTGGACCTTAGGTACTTATATTTGTACTTGAGACGCAAGTGCTTGATCCAAAGTTTATAAGCCACTATTAATTTTCTAATGTTATAGTGCTACATGTATGACATTGACAGATGTTCGCATGTTTAAAGCAAATATTGGCAAAGTGATGCAGGAGAAAATTTAAATAAAATAAAACACTATAGTACGAGGTATTTGCAGATTTGTTTTTGGTACATTGGGATTGTACAGTACATTGAGCATAAGTAAGCATAAGCCTTCAGTACTTGCACTTAATCTCAAGTCTTCGCACCCAATGGGGATGCAGCCACTGAGGGTTATCCTCAAAACTGGTTCATGAAAAGTTAAAAGAGGGTTACATAAATCACAAAAGCTAGCACTTGTGATGGTCCAAGTCTAAAAAATATTCCTGTAGGAAGAATGCAATCAACAAAGCGAAGGCATTGTTGTCCATGTTGCTCTAAGGAAACTCACTTTTACATAATTATAAATAAATATTTATTTGTTTGACAGGCAGAAAAAAATATAAAGCACAAATTAAGAGTTTCCTATTAATAAATGAGCAATAATTGTCCTGGAGAAAAATATTGTGTAACTCCTCAAGTGGACTCCATTTAAGGTTTAACGAGGCTGTTTGTAATCTTTACGTATAAGAAATTTAGAGAAAGTCCTTTGACAAACTTACATTGATATTTGAGTTTACGATTCATTGAAAGTATTAATACTATATGGAGCGTCAAGAATATTATTTTATTAATGAAATACTTTATTTCAGCAATCATAAGGGGTCGTCCATAAAAGACGTCAGCGAAACATTTGCTGTTTTTTATACAGGATTTTAAAAAATAATGTTTAAAGAAGATTGAAAGGGCGGGACAAATATTGTCCAAGTTCCAAAAGTGCGGAATATGTGGTCTTGGATCATAACATTAGATGGAAATTAATTTTAATGTGGTTTTAGAAAATGGTGGACTATATTCGTGAATGTTATGCAAGTCATAAGAAATATGAATGGTGGAGCCTTAAATAATTGTTCATTAACGTCCGTTGCATAGCTAGATGATTAGGACGGTGCTCCCGCAACGGGATTCGAGTCCGTGCTGCCATCGTGAGAGGCGTAAGTCTTCACCATTTGACCATGCGGGGGCACCATGGTGGAGCCTTCAATAAAAACAGAATTTATATAGGAAGTGCATTATGACCGTGAATACATCATGAATTTGAAATATGCCAAATAAATCATTATCGACAAATTTAGAGCGAATGTCTTATTATTAAACTTCTTTTAAAACTTTATTCTATAATCAAAATTATTGGTTTATATTTTTTTTAATCTACCATCATTATCGTTGACTTAACAAGTCCATCACCTGATGATTCACCTGGCTTGTGCTGCGTTTACAGATCCAAGCTCTTTCTGCCTTGTTATCAAATAAAATAAATAATTTTTCAATTGCTTTCTTAAATACGCGTAACACATTTAAGCGTTAAAATATTGTTATCTTTATTGAATTATTGCAGCCAGGGCCGGATTAAGCCTTTCATAGGTCAAGGCACATTAGATTTTACAAAAATTTAGGCCATGGTCAAGCGAAATTTTTTTTCTAGGATGGCAACAGTAAAATAAATTTAATTTTTTTTACATTTTCATTTTTCCCACCTACATTATCAATGTACAAAACGTATATTTAAAATACATACATAAAATATTCAACACATTTCGGCTCTTCTTCCTGGCAAAGATGTCTGTCTCGTCAGAAAAGTTTAGAGAAAGAAGTGGTTCGCATTCAACAGACAAGAGAGTGAGGCTGGACAACTTCAATTGTCCAATATTTCTTTTCTCCTTATTAATTTTTTTCATGTCGTAGACCACAGGCATGCCTAGGCCTTAATACGGGCCTGATTGCAGCTCTGTTTGGACCTTACAAAATATCTAGAAATGAATTTTAAACACCAGATGTCCTCCTAAATTTTGTCAGATTTTATTTAAAAATTAAGAAAAATCTTCCCACTTAATTGCACACAACATAACAAACGATAACATTGCGGTGGTTCAAAAAAACTCTTCCAGCTGTGGACAACTTCGCCTTCCACCGAATTAGAAGGCCTTGGACTCGAGACCAATCTTGAATTCTTTCATCAATTCCAAGCAAACACCGTCCTTGCAGTAAAATGTCTGTCCTGTTGATTACATGAAGACTTTGTGACGTAACAGTGTTTTCTCAAGTTCCACTATTCTTGCCCCAAATATTTAGATGTGCAGATATTCTACAACATATTCTTGGTATCTTTGTTCATTTCTACCTTTTGATGCAACACCTGCGAGGCTCTTGTTAACAATTAATCTGTCATCAATTAATGAGAACTTCTCAGTTATATGTGATCTTCGTCTTCATCATTCTAAATTTTCAAATGGATATTCAAACCAAAGATTATGAAGACATTGGATATCCGATGTTTCAGTTCTCTGTTATTGTTATTCCTTGAATTGTTATTGTTACCAACTTTGGTCCAAACCAATTGTCTGACTGTTTTTATTGTTAATTTTAATTTATTTTTTCATATATTTTATATTAATTTATTAAATGTTGAATGTATCTTTATCATTAAATTATTTTTTATATTATATCTCTAAGATATTATCCTTTTTTGAACCTCTTATTGAGACACAAAACCCAAGTACAAATGAGAACTCAAAAAGGAAATGATCGTCCCAAGGAAAAAACTCCCGATGACGGACGTCATCAATTGCCAGGTATTGGAATTTTAGTGCGTTTCAATAAAATAAACTAAAATAAAGAACATTCGTTGGTAATATTCTGTAAACGAACAATGAAATAATGAAATGAAAAATGGGAAATAATGAATAGTCGATGAATTACGAGTTGACAATAAAATATTTTAGTGCTTCCTTAAAAGCATTAAAAATTAAACACCTATTTTAACTCGAAATAAAACCATTTGTTGTAATCTTTAAACATTGTTGTTCATTTGGCTTGCAATATATTTAAATGTATTTTCATCGGACAAGAATGAAATCAATTCAATGCGAATGAACATCCAAGTAAGCAACCGAGAATAAGATAGCAGGTGTTTAACGTAGGACTGAGGAATTGATGGAGAGAATAACTGATGACAGCACATGACTTGTGATGAGCATGTTTGCAAATTATTTGTAACACGTGATTGCAGACAGAGGAATCAGTAGCAGAGTTAATGGCTTGTTTCCGCTATTTAGTTAAGCACATCCATCCGACCATCGCAACACTATTTTCTAACAATTCTAACGACCATGCGGGCTCTGAAAATAGTTTCTTGTGTTTGAAGATCCTGCTTTTTGGAAATACTTTCTGCTCGAATATTGTTTTAATTAATTCGTATTTTTTCGAATATTGGTCAGCGTTTGTTTGCTCGATTTCAGCGGATATTAGTCGTGATTTGTTTTTTTTTTTACAATCATTAATTTGTTGTTGTTGTTGTTTAATCGTCGGTGAAGTTTAGAAATTCAAATAACTATCTTCAAATAACTATCCGTGAAACTTGGTCATCAACCCTCTGCAAATCCCAAAGTAACAATATTCCTTCTCAAGGAGACGTACAAGCATCATTTTCAAGCTTTCACAACTTTCGTTTGAGTTTACTTTTGCAAACACGGAGTAAAATATTGGAAACTTTTTAATAATTATTCGCTAATTGATATTTATTTTAAATGTCAAAATCTTCCGTTTGTGTAACAAATAACGTCGAGATGCTACCAGAGAGAGAGAGAGAGAGAGAGAGAGAGAAGTCTACGGAACTAAAAATAGATTGTTGAACGCTTAATAACGTAATCAGTAACGCCCAGTTGATTATTTCCTGCTACAATGTTTGACTGCCACTCTTCACAATCATTTCATTAATTCTGCGTGGACCTTCGAAATGAGGCTGACTAATTTCATCTTGTGTTTATAAACATTCGTATCGATAGTTAAACAATTATCGTGTCCTCCTCTGTTGTGTTTGTTCGTCGTCTGTCAAGGATCACCTGCTCTCAGACAAATCATGGGAAACAATTTATTGAAACAATAATTTCGACTTTTTTTTCATTGTTTACGTCAATTAAAATGATGTTACAGAGTAAATAGATTTTATTAATTAGAACAATTTTATGAAACAATCGTCAACACTCATCGGGTTTAATTCTGCCTAGAATTCGATCGACCGTGAACAGCTTGCTGGAATTTGTGATTTCCACATTCGAGGATTTTTTCAACTCCTTGTGGAAGTTCCCCTCCAGAGTCGAGTGAAGACCTTCCCGAACGATGGGAATTTTGACTTTGAAATCATCGACTCCTAATTGACGCCCACGGTGCTGATGAGAAATGTGAACAACGCCGTGGTTATTCGTGGAACGTGATTTTAGGAGGGGGGTAGGGGTCGTGCTGTTGGACGAATGATTATCATCCAGGTAATCATCTCCAGCCAGGTAGGGTCTCGAATCGAAACATCTCTGGTCGATGAGGAGCGGTTTTGCTGCAAAGGTCTGCGGTTTGAGGTGGTTGAAGAATCTCGTGTCTAAGCAGCGATTGTTGACGCGATGCTGGTAGAGGAAAGGGGAGAAGTGGCGTTGGCAGTGTTGGAAGTAGTTGTGCTGGTAGTAAGCGTGTTGGAAAAGGTTCAGAGGAGGCATGAATGGGTCGTGCTGAGCCATGACGGCTGCTCTCCTCACGGCTGCCAATCGAGTTCTGACGGCGGCAGCAGAACTGCTGGAACTTCTTCGGCGCAGTTTGCCAGTCGTTCCTCCGATGAAGACATCGTCTGCCGAAGGATCCAACATCCAGTAGTTGCCCTTACCCGGATCGTCGTAATGTCTCGGAACTTTGACGAAACATTTGTTGAGACTCAAGTTGTGTCTGATGGAGTTCTGCCATCCTTGTTTGTTTTCTCTGTAGTAGGGGAAATGCCTCATGATGAACTCGTAGATTCCGTTGAGAGTCAGTCTCTCCGACGGACTGTTGCGAATGGCCATCATTATCATGGCGTTGTAGCTGTAAGGAGGTTTCTCCGCCCGGATGTCCTTCTCCGAGTTTTGAACTTCCTTTTTGTAGTGACCTTCGTCGTGAGGTGTTTGATCGTTGCTTTGTTTCTCTGAGGTTGAGTCTTAATGTTAGGAAGTCGTCTTTTTATCATTAATAAAGGTATTTTGTCTCTGTCATTAGTGATAGATGATAAATATATGTAAGCACTGATATATTTAATATCAGTAATGAGTAATCCAAAACCTCAACAGTCAATGTTATTATATTAATAATTTTATTATTATTATTATTATTATTATTATTATTAATATGATTATTCATGTTTTAAATGAAATATATATGTGAATTATATAAACACCTGATTGGCTTTCACGGCCTCCTCTTGTTTCATCCTCAAGTTCGTCATTCTCCGTCGAGTCTTTGAAATTTCTGTCAAAGATTCCTTTTTGTTCATCTTTCTGCTTGAAAGCGAGGACTGACGAGATGTTGAACGAGTTGATTCTGCTCATCTTTTCGCAATCAACGCCTCTCAAACCCTTTTACGGGCTGAAAATAATCGACCTGTCAATCAATTCCCCCGATGGCCAGAAGTCTGCCAGACTTTCTGTAGGGCGTGGCCTGTCCGCACGGGAACCAATGGCGACGGAGAGCGGATGTGGCGATGCGCAAGAGAGCAATTATTGCGGTGAAATGGTTTGTGAAATGTTATCAATGAGTCGTGGATCACGATGCTAATCGCGGCTGGTGGATTGTGGCGGATTGTTTCCTAATGAATGGACAGACACGAGTCGAGGTGGAGATAGCGTCTCAGCACGATAAACTCCCCTGACAGCGGTTGCAAAACATGTTTTCTAAACAATTCTCAACATTCAACTTTTACTTCAATCATCGGATCGCTCAAATAAATACGCGCAGATAATTCTCATCAAATTAGATCATATTTACACTAGAGAATTATGTAACAAAACTGAGAGAACATCAAGACGACTTTTGAGCACAAATCGAGCAAAATAGATGTCAACACAGAACGACGGGAGGGCCACTCGTCGATAAAGTTGCAAATGTAAAACTGTCCCCGGTCGGTTATCCCCGGAATTTGAGATAAAAAATACGTGGTGGGCGGGCTATTGCAAGTTGACGTTTTGAGTTTATTCTGTGGAAGGGAAGAAAACAGCAACATAAATTCACAACATCCGATGCAAACAACTCGGCCAGTCGGGCTCGCTTGTTTGTTATTGAATAAACAATTTACTTTCGACTGGTTCCGTTGTTTACCTCAAGACTTCAGTTTGGCAATAAATTTTCACGTCTCTTTAAGACTCACTTTGGCCGATCAAACCATTGAACTGCTGCCTTTTGGTGCTGGGTGGGTGAGTTTCGTACACATTGTTATCATTTTAAATTGCGTGTGGTGGCTCATTGAGTTGGAGGTGATGCTGATGATGATGATGACTGTGGTTTAACATGTAACAGGAATTATGTTAAGTCAGTTAATATTTTATTTGATGTGCAGCCATTTGTATTCTATGATATTAAGAAAAGGCAATCTTGCGTCATCGTAGTCGCAGTAGCCATCATAGGCATCATCATCAACATCGTCGTCGTCATCGTCATCGTCGTCATCATCATCACATAAAAAATTAACTTCATCATCATCGTCATAGCAACCGTCGTCATCTTCATCGTCGTCATCATCATCATCATCGTTTGTCACTCTGTCGACAGTATTCCTGTGAATAGGAACTCAACAAGTGCCACACAGATCATGTCTCGTAGTTTCAAACAAATCTCCTCACAACTCAAACAACAACAGCCAATAATCGTGCACACTCCTAGAACCAACCGATCCTGTATACAAATAAGTAATCGGCATACAAACATAAATATTCAGAATACAAAATTGCGTTCGTACACAATTTGAAAACATATTCGCACAAATGCAAAAATGAAACTTCATTAAGACGCACGTCGTTACGACACAAATTCACTTTTAAACGAACACAAGACAGAATCGTGCACCATGACGTTCGTTTTAGTGAATGTCACGTCGTGTGCAATGTCACTGCATCGGTTGAAACAATGTTATCTGCTGCCTCTTACGTTAGAAACGCATTCGTTTCAAATGTTATCACCGACGATGAATATTACAATTAGATTTATCGCTAATTTTAATAAATTATGCTAATCGGAACGGTCAATATTTTATTAATTGGACTACTAAGCACTTATAATGACGTCACATATTTATCAGTGACCATGGCAGGTATTATCAATGATGTTAGGAAATATCAATGTACGAATATTATCGTAGACATTTATAAATATTCATGAGCATCAATGGTGGGCGACGACACTAATAATAACAACAATAATTATTTAAATTAATTTAATAATAATAATGATAATAACGATAATGATAACGATAATGGTAATGGTGATAATGATAATAACAATAATAATAATAATAAGAAGAAGAATACCAACATGCCACAACAAATACACATTATTAGTTTCAACAACGACGAATGTTCAAAGTAACACGAAACAAATGTTATTATAAGATCGGACCTTCCAGGTAGGCAGCCAGGTGAGTCTGACAACAAGCAAACAGGTGCTTGGAGCAGAACACGTCAAATAGATTTGGAATCCAACAAACACGGATTCTCAATTATCAAGTGACCTGGATGTGGAACATGGAGGTGTTCTTGCTCCTGGGCTGATGAAAGACCATGTGTTTGTTGGGAGTGATCGTCGTCCTAATCATCATCATCATCATCGTCATAGTCGTCGTCATCGTCGTCATCATCATTATTGTTTTCGTTTCTATGAAGTTATTTTGTTTCTATGTTGTCGGATTGACGAAAGAAACAACTACAAAACCACAACCACAACCACAACAACAACAACAACAATAATAATAATAATTTATATTAAACCAAACCGGCATTTCACCATCTCTTCATTGGAGGTGATGGCGACATGATTCCAATGAAAATTATTATCGGAACGTTGCAATGCGCGACGATATTTTTATTATATTATTGTTTCAAAATTGTATTCTCTCAATTGTATACAAGAATAAATTTACATTTATTAATAAATGCTTAAAAATGAATGACCACATCCATTGCTTCATTTGTAGATTGTCTTCAGTCATTTGTAAATTCCTGGTTGCATAAACTTCTTATCAGTCGATGACCATTTTTGGAGGTTTGAAGATGAAGATGAAGATGAATGCCTCGATGATGCCGGTCGGTTATGATGACGATGACAGCTTTGTTGTTGTTGTTGTTGTTGATAATGACGACGACGATGATGATGATGATGATGATGATGATGATGATGATGATGATGATGATGATGATGATGAGATGATGATGATGATGAGATGATGATGAGAGACGATGAGCAATCAAAATGAGCAGATTATCGAGCGTATGAATGNGTTTGTTGTTGATGATGATGAATGATGAGACGATGATGATGATGATGATGATGATGATGATGATGATGATGATGATGATGATGATGATGATGATGATGATGATGATGATGATGATGATGATGATGATGATGACATGAGGAGGACGACGACGACGATGATAACGACGATGATGAGGATGATGCTAACGATCGTGTCTGGGTTGATTTATAATTCCGATAGGCATCCAGAGTCGTACTTTAACCTGTTGAATTGATGGACCACTGGACTCGATCTTTCAACACAAAATGACGACGTTTGCTGCCTGAGGATGCATGGAGACCTCAGTTCTCGGAGTTGTAGATGGACTGAAGAAAATGAAAGACTATAAAAATAATAGCAATAATATTAATAATAGCAACAATAATAATATTGTTATTATTATAATTATTAATTAATTAATTATAATAATAATTATTATTATAATAAAATAATTAATATTTTTTAATAATTAGTATATTATATTATATTATTATTATTATTAATGACTAAATCGACAATTAATTATTCAATTGCTAATGTTATTATTCAATAATAACAGGTGAGGTGAATAAAACTGAGGATTCATTATTTGTACGACAAGGGATCAACGCATGGATTGGCTAAACCTGTTATTTTACTATGAAAACAAGTCTACTGATAAATTAAAAACCTCCGCTATTAAAACAATTAAAGTAGTTTCGATATTCAAATAATGTTAAAAAAATAAATGAACAGTGAATATGAACTGTATCACGTGGTTATTTTGTACAGATTTTGTACACCTTCCCATATTAAACTTTCTCTAATCAATTGTTTTAATAAAAAGATGATGCCATGTTTATTTTTGCCGATGTTATGTTAAAATTTTGTTCGTAATTTGTCGTAATTCCAAGAGAAATGTTTTTCATTTGCTTGATGAAGTCGTAAAACTTTTGCTTCCAAGTCGAAGCTTGGAGTTAACTGGAGCCTGGAGATTATTCCCTTTCTTCTTTTTCTTTTTTTTTATCAAAGGAGCGGTGGAATGTGAATTTCAATGAAACAAAGTTTAAAATAAACGGTTGTAAACACTTGTTTTATGTTGTTTTAGTTCAACTAAATTTGCCGCTCTTGTAGCATAATAAAATATTGAGTTATGATATTATTAAAATAATAAAATATTAATAATCTAAAACATTGAGATATGATATTATTAAAGGTGCTCAACTTATGAAGTGTCCTCTGGTGCAGCTCTTCCTAATGTGGTCATCCGAGATCTTCACATCATCTTGTGCTGTGCGCACACGTGGAGTTTCATCGTATTTTTATTTGACGTTTTAAATTTGCCATGATAATTTTAGTTTCTCATTTCATATAGCTGGTTTTTTAATTGATAACACTTTTTAGTTTAAAACAGTGATGTACATATTTGCTACAGACATATCACAAAATAAAAATCAAAGTATTAAGGATTTGAATCAATTCAACGTAACACGATATTGTAACTTTTTGAAACAAATGTAAACTAAATATGCTTAAATCCACTTGCACCAAAAAACTAAACAATTGAAACGCATTTGAAACATGGCTGGAAGGTTTACATCTAATTGATGCTTGTTAAAACATGTTCCGAGTGCATTGATTTCATCGGTACATTTGATTTTTGTGAATTTTTGAAAAGTATTCGATTTTTCAATTAACCACGTCCCATGTTTGCCTTTACGATTTTCGCATGGATAAAATATTCACCGTTACTATCATTGTGACCAATAAAAAATTATTTGAAAGACTATCAGAAAGAAGACCGTATTCAATAAAGAGACACATTACATATACAAATGTTAATATTAGTGTGACTTAACGTAGATTTGCAATGTATGCCTGGAAATATTTAATGCTAATGTTTTGAATGTGTGCTTTACTTAGATAGACAATAACTAATTATTTACAAAACAGTAAAAACTATGAGCATTGTTAATTAATTATGTAAGTGGAATTATATTTTATTTGTCACAATTCTTTGGTTGAAATTGTTTTGTTTACATTTTATGCTGAGTTGGGGTTTCGATTCGATTCTGGCGTCGTTCCCTAAATTTGTATAGGATTTACGATCACAGGTTAACTAAAGCTTTCCATTAATCTATATATTTAGGAGAGTAGCATTATGTTAAGGATTTGTAGATGTGCGAAATAGTCTTAACCTATTAAATCAATTTTTTGTTTTAGAGATAGAGTGAAGGAGAATTGGTAATCACAAATAACACTTCTGTGACGCTGTAAAAGGATTAGATTTTTAATTTTTGGTTCTTGTAAGCAAGTTTATCTAACACTTTGTTTGGTTAGTTGGTTTATTAAAGAGTTAATGAAGTGAAGACATCCGCAATATATATCAATATATTGCTTAAGCAATCAAGTGTTTGAGAATATCAATTAATTTTAATAAATAACGAATACAATTTTCAAAATTATTCAATGAATTTTTAATTCTTCAATGGTGTCAAAGGCTATGCATTTTCGTCAGATATTCTTAGGATGTCCAGCATTACAATGGCGGCAGACTCGACACAAAGTGAGCAGAAAGTCAAAAAGAAGCAGAACAAGAGAAAGAAGCACAGATCCTACTCGACCACAAGCAGCTCTTCAAGCGATGATTCCCATGATTTTCCTATCACGAAGAAACTCAAGAAGAAGGCGAGTGCTGGTTGTTTGCAATGATTTTAATGAACTTATTTATTGTTTTAAATTTTATGATTAGGTTTGGCAATTATAAAACATTTTGAGATGCTCCTCATTTGACACTCGAGTGTGATAACATCTACATGTTTTGTCAAACATTTTGGGGTCGAAAGCTTCACAAGTTGCTGTGAAACTACATATAAAGTTCTAGAGATGTAAATTGAAATGAGAAATTGAACTAATCATTTTTAATTAAATATTCACCCAATAAAACCCCAAATAAAGTTATAAGTAAAAAGGAAATAAAACTTATTCTTTTGAACGTCAAACACTGCAGGCCTCAAAAGAAGCGAAGATGAACAGCTCGGACAGTAACCGGGAGTCGGATCTGGACCTGTCGAAGGAACTTCTGACGATATCGGGATACGTCGGCGACAAGGAGGCCATGATAGAAAACATGTTTAAAAGCATCAGCTCCAAGAAAATGAAGACCATGTTACCTGAGATACTACAGGTGAACAGTTTGCAATTGCATGTCGACATAATTTTTAATAAAACAGCCCTTTTATTTTTGTGAAGCAATAACGTCATCAATTTTGTTTAATATTAATTCATTAATTGTTCCTCTTACAGCCACTTTCCTTGAAAGAGCTGAAAGCTCTTTGTCTCGAGCAACTTCATGTCATGTCATCCAAAAGGATTAGCAAAATACTTGCTGGTTATTATAATTTAATTATTATTATTAATATTAGCTCATTAGTATTGATTTTAAGTTTAATCATTATTTTACCAGAGGATTTGATTTTGACAATAGGTCATTCTAACTTATAACATGTTTTAAGACATTTCATTAAATGACAATATTTAAAATAACATCTATGAAAACGTTTTGCTTCAAGGAGACGATCCTGAGACGATTTCATCGTCTGCTTCTGAGGAAGGTTTGTGGTTTTAAATTCGACCGACGATAGCGTTCCACGTTGATGAGATGTTTTTGCTGCTTTAACAGGAGAAACGGAAGCTGACGAACGGTCATGCAACAGGTCCGAACATCGAGGGTTTAATGATGGTTTTTAGTGGTTTTTGCCAACAAAATTTGAATTCACTTAATTTGCAGGGCCGACAGAAAAAGTAAAACAATTCCAAGTAAACAGGAGGAAGCCAAAGAGAAGACAAAAATCTCCGAACCTTGCCAGGTTGCACGAACGAGCGTTACTGTTTTTAATTTTAAACTTGTTTGCATAACTTTCAGCAATTACTTTTAGGATTCTCCCAAAGCTGTGAATAAGGATGGAAATCAAAGCAAGTTGCCATCAAAATCTCCCAAAGAAATTCCGTTAGACGGAAATGCCGAACAAAGTGTCGACGATCATCGAACGATAAAGCTCACGACTAAACTTGGAGATAAAGAATTTAAAGAATCAGTCGTGACCTGCAAAGAAAAAGTTGATGTTGCAAAGAAAAGTGAAACAAGTTCCAATATCACAAAGATAAACCCTGGTAACAGTATCTCTATGAACACAAAAGATGATGCCAATGCCATTGAAAGAAATTATGATCAGAAGAGAAAAATTTTAATCGAGGAGACACAAAAAATCAAGAAAGTTGGAGAAGCTTCTAAAAGCCAGCTTGAAATTCTGGAGCTGGAGATGAGGGCTCGTGCCATCAAAGCCATGCTGAAGGCTCAAGATGAGCACGAGAGACAACTGAAGAGGAGGTCTTGCGAAGCCGAAGTTGAGTCCCACGCGAGTCATTTTGACGACAGGAAACTATCGAGGTTCAGGCAGAACGAACACTCTGAAAAGGGAATCGCGACCCTGACGAGTTGCAGGCGTTCCACCGACAAACAACCTTGCAACAGGTCCCAAGCAAGTGCCTCGTTTGAGGGCAGATCGAATTATTGGGAGAAACGTCCCGATGAGGAACATGCCAAGAGGCACTGGGAGAATCACGGCCATCGAAGGGAACCCGACAGATATGACGACAGGAGATACAACGAATGGAGAGACAGATACAGGGATTGGTGACGAACGAGTGATACCTTTAGTGTTTCTCAGAATTCCACGAACTTCGTTGTTGTTCGTGTTAACCATAACGTGAATTTTTTTAACTAACTTAAAAGACTGCCTAGTCAGAGTGTTTGTTGTTGTTTATTTGATAGGTGACATTCTGTTTGATATAAAGATTTCACTTAACCCAGTCCTCACCCTGTGAAATAAATGTAAAACGTAGTTCATTTATATGGGGCCATATGCATAGCGCCAGATGCGCTTTTTGTTAAGCATTTATATGGCGCTCCATCCTAAGGGCGCTCGAGGCAGTGCAGGCTGGGTTTCGAACACGACACATTCTGTCGCATGCAGGAATGTAACCCGTTCGACCAACCTGCATGCCATGGTTCGACCTCCTTTGAAACACCACATTCGAATTCTTTAAATTTATATTTTAAAGAGAGGAAAGCATGCAATACAAAGATCGCCCTAAACAAACTCACCAGAAAAACGGCTAATAGACAAAATTATATTGCTTGAGTAGCGCTTGAGGAGGTCAAGCATGACATCTTTTAGATGAGAGCTCTTAAATGTCAAGCCATTACCAAAAAAAGCACCAGATTTTCGTAGAATAACTCAATAGGAGCACTTTGGCACCTAAAATCAAGGAATATGTGCAGGAGGAACAATAAACTGTTTTCAATCAGTTACACACATTTATGCATGTGCAAATTTATAATTCAAAACTATGAATGAAAATGATCGGTAGAAAAAATAATTTCTCAATGAATTAGCAAGTATGAAAGATTTGACACTACTCGATGAACAATTGCTAATTTCGTTGCTAATAACAGCACGTTAATACTAGACACATTTCAAACCAACAAACAAGCAGGGTGGAGTCTGGCGGACGACGAGTAGGACGTCTTTAGAGGAAAAAATCGTCTGGCACTTCAATGCTCTCTGAAAGGAAACTGGACCTCAACAACATGGACATGACCATTGGAAGCCATTTGACCTTCTCTTCGATGTGCTGAGGAAGCTGAGGAATATTACCTTGGAGAGGAATGCATTCCCTGGTCTTGTTTGGGAAAGTTATTTGGAAAGATTCGGGGTCGACCATAACTTCAGAGCCATCACCATTTTTTATGAGGAACGCACCAGTGGATAGCTGTATGATGATATGTCGACATTTACTTGGTATTTAAACATATGCAAGTAAATTTTAAAGTCTGGAAAACAGGGGGAAAAAAATCATGAAATAATGCAGCATTTAACCCAAATAATTGACAATAACTGATGGTTCCATTGTAATTTAATTAATATTACTTCTTTATCCAAATATGAAATCCAATATTTGTGCAGTGCTAACTTCGTAGGCGACAAATGCTCCAGGAACCGAAACACACTTCACGATTCGCAAGCCGGAAGAATTCTTGCTCGCACCCAGCGAGGAAAGGGATTTGGTTCTTGCAGGATGAGGACTTTGCCTAAGATTTGCTCCATGAGAAGCATCGTGATGCTCAATTGGCAAAGGTTCCTCCCTTGGTGAAACCATTATGCTGTCGTTTAAGTTCTCCAAGGTTGGCTGAGGACTGCAAGGAACGTCCGAGTGAAGTGACGCACTCCTCCTCATGTGCCGACTCAACGACATCGAATCCGAGAGCGAACTCGTCTGCTTGCTCTTGCTCGTCGACTGCTGTATTGGAGCAAATGATTCCGTAGTCATCTATTTAACGTGACCAATGGATTTAAAGCACTAAATGAAATTATTACATTCATTTAAGCGCTTTTGTATGGCATGACAAATAGTTTAAACTGACTTTACCTCACTTGAGTTGGTGCTGCATGGTGACACGTTGCTTGTGGGAGGTGTCAGATTGACTAGGCAGTTTTTACTGCAAAACAAAAGAAAACTTCATCAACAATGATTTAAGAAAGAATAAGCCTTAATGACTGAAAGTAAATTAATTAAATTAAATTTTGAAATGTTTATTGTTCTTAATATCAGATTAAATCCACAAATATTTTGAATATTTATAAAATATTTAAGTCAGAGTAAGTGTAAGGTTGAAGTACAAATTAAACATTGAGCCACATCAACTGTTAATGAAACTAATGAAAATGAAAATGAAACTTGATCACTGATGAACCACAAGGAAATCAAGCATTTACATTCCAAAAGTAACAGGGAAGTTGGGGAAGTCAGAGTCCTTGGCCTTCTGTGACCAGAAATATTCATTTTCTCGACATTTTCTGTGCATCTGGGGTTTCGGGAGATGAGACCAATGTTTACATGTTACATAATGTTTGAAATGAGATTTCAGACATCAGATTCTTAATTTTGTATTTGTATTATTTTTAGTCAGATTTAGGCAAATAATATTCCAATCATTTACAAAAAAATAAGATGCATTGGAGAACCTCCAGTGCATGTTTGCACATCTTCTGCATCTCAGGAGACAAGTGAGTTATGCTTCCCTGGGGGTTGAGAGTGACGAAGGTTCCATCGGGTTGAAAAATTTTCATCACTTCGGTCGTTATGAGAAATTTACATCCTTCACATCAAACGAATCCAACATAAATGAATAGCAAACACTTACAAACTAGTTAAAAACATTAATCGTTTTAAATTGAATATGCATAAATATTTTAGAATTTAAAAAGAACTCCATTGACTGCTAAAATTATTATTGTCATAGTTGTCATTAGTTATTATTATTGCTGTTGTTGTATTTATTTTTATTTAATCAATAATAAACCAACATGTTAACCTGAATAAAATTCTGCTCTGAAATCAGGAACGGGTAGGTTTTCCATGAGCATGCATTTGGCTCTATCAGTATATTGCGTGACCTTCGGAGTGTCCGACCTAATGAAGTTTACGAACCTCAGGACGTACTCGAACTCCTTCCTCCAACCCTGAGGCAAGTTTTCTGGCAGGTACTTCAAAGAGCCATCCTGCATCGATGGCAAGTGTGACGTCATGTACGAGCTCTCCCTGCCATCTCTCACCTCATTCACGTAAACCTTGGTGGAAACGTCGACTTCAATGTTTATTTTGAATGCGGTAAGTGAAAAACACATCGATACGTGCCAAAAATTTAATTGAATAGCTTGAGATCCTATTCAGTTGCAAAAGTTCTTATGCAAGCAATAAAAGCAACAACATGACAAACAACAACCAATAAACTAATAATTTCAACAGTGAAGTTTGACTTTATCTTGCAGTTAAAATCTAAATGTCCATGCACGATCTAATGGATCTCAAATATGCTTATCTCAGATCATGTTGCAATAAGTACTTTTTGTGCTCAGGGCAACCAATTGAAAAATGAAATGCAATGCATGGAGCCATCTCATGATTTTTGATTTGTATCATCATTCTTAGAAGTCATACATGCAATAAATACATACATACTTACATATACACACAAAGACATACATACATGCATAAACACACATATATACAATAGCCATAATATTCATAATCCTTTATTCATTCATTTATTTTCCCTTCTTTCCAACAATCACCATAACTTAACTTTTATTCACAGTGGTTAAGAAGACTACAGTCTGTGTTACAAACCACTCCATCACCCAATCAATGCTCCTAAAATGTCACTCATTTTGTCCATCAAACTTTGATATTTAAGTAACAATCACTGATGCTGGAACATGTCTGAGCATATTTTGTTTTAAAGAAAGAATGTGAAGAGTTTAGCAGAAACAAATGCACCACGTTTAATCGAGCGTTCGCCACGATGAGCTCAAAGAACTTGAAACATCAATGAAAGTTTAACATGCTTTCACCTTTTGTACAAAAAACCTGGAAGTAGATGATTTCCATTTCACCTGAACAAAATGTTGGTGAGGCACAAGTGCAAAGGAGTGCATATCTTTGCCTTCAAACCATATCACTAAGTTTGTTTTTTTTTAAATTCCAAAGATTCAGAAGGAAGAAAAGAAGTGTGAGGAAGTAATTAGTGCCCGGACAACTAAAAGCTGTGAGTTTTTAAAACTGTTGTTACAGCAATGTTTTATTTAATTTGTAACAAATAATTTTAAAATACAACAAAATTATCACCTCTTTTCCATTTGGGCTTATTTTCATCAACTTATGCACAATTTCTCTGACTCCATGGAGCTTAAAAAACTCAGCAAACACCCACCCATCTTCTGATATTGTGATCTGCAAAATTATCCACACAATCCATCCAAAATGTCAAACTTAATAATGTAAGATGAGCAATAACATAAGGCATTGCATTAATTAACTCTGGAAGTAATGAATCAACAAATGATTCACATTTTCTAACATTAATTCTGAACAGCAGAAAATGGAAAGAACATAAAAGTAACTAACAACTGCATGCTTTGTTTTGTGTCTCCTGGGACGAAGCCTGGCAGTTGTGAAGGACTCGGAGGCGATGATTTTCTTCGACTTCTGAGTTGCCGGAGAGGAGTCTATGTCGATGCTGACGGCCGTCCACACCCTCTTATTCTCGGGCTGTTTCTGACGATGTCTTAGATTCTCCAGCGAATGACTTCTCAAATTTTGAGTCTTATCTCTGGTTTTTGGCTCAGGATAAGATACATTCTCACAGCTCTTCTTTACTGCATCTCTTCTATCACTCTGGCCAATTTCCTGTAGATTTTGGTAAACTTCTCCAAATTCATTTGTGCATTGGACCGAGGAAGTCGTCATTGGTTCGGAAACAGGCCGAGCTCCTTGCTTAATCAGAAATTCTAACATTGGATGTCTTGAACTCACGTGAGTTCCCATGGTTCCTGTAGATGAAGACTTTCTTGGTGATTCATTAAAAGATGAAGAAAGAGAGCAGTCCTCATCATTTTTAAGATTTGCTGGTGATGACGACGATGTCATTGAGTGGGATAGAAAGGATGTGTTTGCTAGAAATGCAGACGACACAGAAGAAGAGTTGAACGCTTTTGCAATGAGAGGAGCCATAATGTCTTCGTACTTCCCAACTTGTTTGTCTAAATCCCAGTTTCTTTGAAGAAAAAACATTGATTGATCACTATTTGAAATGTGTGGTTAAAGCTGAAATGAGTTTGAAGAAGTAATAATATGTTACAAATATTTTTAGAATGTAAAAAATATACGACACATACATATCTTTAATATACAAATATAAAAATCAACATCTCTTTAAAAAAATTAATATATTATGGTCACCTTAAATGTTGGCTTAAAAGATCCCCTGTATTCTTCTGATGGGCTTCCTCAAATGAGGATGTGATGAGGTTTCTGTGGACAGATGAATCCTCGTATTTGAACGCTGTTTGACTTCCTGCCGAATTGTTCAGTGAACCTCCCTGCATGGTGTCTCGACCACTGTCAACAGACACCTCCCTCTGCAAGAAATGCATTTCTTGTGACATCCATTGGAAAGATGGATAAACGAATACATGATACAAAATAAAATGTACAAAATAAAAATTGATAAATTCCTCTTCTTTACAATTACCCAAAGGACATTGGTTAAAGACTCCATTGGTTAAGAAGTAACCTCTAAATACCTTTTTATTAACGAGGTCATTGCCCAAAACGAACAATTGGATGTTCCTCACTCCAACACTAGATTGAAATGATTAATTAGCAGCCTATCCTATAAATAAATCATGTTTAACTGTTTAATTTGATATTCCCAAGACTTCATTTAACTGAGGCTTTCTTTGGCACACGTTCCTTGGATATTAAAGATCTGCACAACTCTGCGCTTCTTGACAAATACCAAAAAGCACACAAATAAATAAAATAAGTAAGTGGAAAAGTGGATGAGTGACTTGATTGTTCACATGATGATCCACTTACGCTAAAGCTTTCCTTTTGAGTATCATATTTCAAGAAAAAGGGATGAGAGAATATGTCTGCCAAGAAATTATTCGCCATAGATTAAAGTACAAACTGATGAAAGTTTAAAAAAAATGTTGTCCAACTTTGAAGTTTTAATCTATCCATTGGATTTCTCTGAAGCAACATGCCGATCAAACTCTTCGCATCTGCAGACAAATCTCTCGGCACTTCGTATTCGCCGAGTCTGACTCGATCGAAAGTATCCTCGATGCCCTGGGCCTCAAAGGGAGGTCTACCCGTCAACATGGCGTAAAGCATGCAACCCACAGACCAAATGTCGCTTTCCAAGCCATGAGCTTCTTGGTTTATGACCTCCCTACAATCAAAATGGCACATTTTGAAGCAAAGAGGGGAGGAACAGAATAAAATTAACGAGTAACTCACGGGGAAATGTAGTTTGGTGTTCCGCACATGGTGAAGTGCTTCTCATTGGCATCTGCTAATTGAGTGGCTAAACCAAAATCTGCTATTTTCTGCAAAGTGGTTTGGTTTAACTCAAACATAGCATCAATCTGCAATGATTATCTTTTGCCATTTATGAGACTTATTTTGATGACTTCGATTTTCTGCTGGTTTTATCAAGTCACTCAGAAATGCACAAACAGTTGAAGTAATAACAACAGTTAATGCAATTAACATAACCAGAGAAGATGATGAGTCAATCATGCGCAAATAAAAAGCATGGTGATGAAATGACAGATATCACCGAAAGACTGAATGAATCACTCACTACAGTATCATCGTGGCTGAGTAGCATGTTTGATAGTGTCAGATCTCTATGCATGATTCTGTGCTTTTGCAGGTAGAGGATTCCCTCAATAATTTGACACATGTATCTGTGGACTGAGAGAAAATATCCTTTTAAACAATGACTTCAAATCATCACAAGGACTCTAAAGTTATTCAGAATCTCAATAAATTTATTTTCAAAGAACTTTTGCATTCCACAGATTGATTTAAATAATGAAGGAAATAATCTAATCAATCAAGCGCAATCGATCGAACACCATCACAATCATGTTACACTCATCATGTCGTCAAGAATATTCAAGGCATGACACTTAAAATGATGATTAGGGTCTATTTGATTAATAGTGCTTCTGCTAATTCATTTCGAAACTACTCCATAAAATTATGAAACAAATAATATGAATACATAACTAATCAGTAATATAATTCCATCAAAAATTCAGAATAACCTTTGCCTTCATCAAATCCATTTTGATGTCTTTTCAAATGTGAATTCAAGTCTCCAAAAGGGCACAATTCAAGAACAAGGTAAATATAATTAGAATCTTCAAAAAAGCTGTAAACCTATAAAAAAAAATCACCTTTGATGATAAAAAAAAACAACGAGAAGCATTATAAATGCTGTCCATCACAAATGTACTTTTGTGTGTAATATTTTCTTTTTAAAATTTAATCAAGAGAGATAGATAAATGGATGGATGGATAGAAATAAAATAATTTAATGTAATTAATGTAATTATTAGTATTATTACAAGGAGGACGCCATTTTGATGAACCTAGGTCACCCAAACCTCCCAATTTTACTGACTAATAACACTGTCTAATCCAAGCAATTCAGTGTTCAGAACACTGACAACAAGCAAGCTCCTGCGTTGTTGCTGAAACATAATCTCTGCTGCCTTTACAAGTTGCCTGCATCTTGTTTTTATATTTCAGTTATTCACTTTTGAACATCTTATGTTATATCACGCCCTCTTCAGAGAGAATAAAAGCAACAGGAAATCAGTTTTAAAGGTTTAAGTCTAACGTTGTCCACTTTAATGTAAATCGAAATTCATACCTAAGAAAGATCACTAAAACACCTCAAATAAGAATCTGCTAAATTCCTGCTTAAAACTTTATATAAATTTAAAAAAATGATTTCATCATATAAATTTAAATCTGTATTACTGATGTAACCAAATAAATCTTATTATATCTTTCCAGTAATTATTCCTTTAAATATTATACATATATCTGTCAACAACATTACATACAATTATAAAAAAAACTTCAATGAAATCACTGCGTAAATAACCTAATAAATAAATAAATAATAATAATAATAACAGTACAATAACATTCGCATTAAAATCATTATAATATAATAAAATACTTAAATTACATTTTGTTTAAAAATAAGCTTAGAAAACTAAATCTCATTGAAGCAATGGAATTGATAATTTTATTTGCCATTTTACAATCTTATCAGCATTTTTATTAATTTTGATATGGATATTCGTTTTTAATAAAATATCATTATCAAAGACAATCCAATAAAATCATCACTTTTAAAAGCACTTTTAAAATGATTTTGTCTTCTACCTTCTAAATATTCATTAATACTTCACTAATATTATTACGTCATTATAATAAAATAATAAATAGTTTGCAATTTACATATATGTGTGCATACTGCACACATCAATAGTGATGTAATGCACATATTTCTTAAACGTTGTAAAGAGAAATTTTATTATTGTGCCCATTGTTATTTAAAAATAATGAGGTAGCCTAAATAGAAACAATTCAATCAATATAAACATTAAAAGTCGCGGTTTGTCGGGAATTGCGCTGTTAAAACTCAGAAATTTCAAACTTTCAATAAAAAATCATCAAAACAAACCTCAATTATAGAAGGATGTTTAAGGCGAGAATGGATGGCCACCTCTTCCAAAACTCTTTTTAGACATCCCGGGCGGGAGTGCATAATTTGTTTGTCAATCTACATCAAATAAAAATGATTTTCTTTTAAAATGCGTACTAAAAAGTCCTTAAGACGTTTAAATAAAGGCAAAACTTACAAATTTTATAGCGACCTCATGTCTGCTGCAAATTGATTTTGCTTTATAAACGTTGCCAAATCCTCCACGACCAATCTGACACCGTATATTATAGTTCTGTTCCAAACGCATTTAGATTAATGAAACAATGGTCATAAATATAAACTACATTACTCTAAAATATCCGATTAAAGCATATACCTCAATGCAATCGAGATGAGCGGAAGCCATATAAGTCAAACTGGAATGATCCCAAATAATTTTATCGTCGACAGATGCGCTGCTGTTGCAAAACATTTTTCATGTCCATCAAAATCTCAACATTAAAATACACCCATGTGGCATAACTCTGCATAGCAATGCACGAGTCCTTCACACTGGTTTAATTTGCGAGCTGTGACATGATTAGGCTTGCACATCTCAAATTTTCACTCATGTTTACAGCTACTTAGCAACTCCAAAAGAATTGAATATTGTATATAAAAAGGTGCATGCACGAACACAATCCGTGTGTTAGACTTACATTAAATGTATTTATTACTCCTACAACTATATTATTACATTAGTTCATAAATTAAATAGGGAATACGCTCAGTTCAAATTAAATTTATAAATGGATTCAGCCACGGGATCCAGGGGAAAGACTTCCACAGTTTGCGTTTTTGATTGTTAAGGACTGTAAAAATTTATTAATCTGGTGTCTAACGCAACTAAATTTTATTATGCGTTATTTAAAAAAATAAAAAATTAAATTTAAAGAAACAAATTTTCTAATGGAACGGCCAGACGTCGGATGTGATGGCCTCGTTGGTAACGAGAGTGGTTACAATGGTAAACCTGATACGAGCAATTTATTTGGAAATCGCCTAACTGCCTAAGTCACCTCGTAAGCTGCGAAATTTGTAGCGACATAACAAGCATACTAAATTGATTAAATTCTAATCATGAAGTTTTATAGAAATATAAAAAAAGTTGCTGGGATTGCAACTCGCTCAACGCTTCAAAGCTGAGCTAATTGTGCCACCGTGAAATTGCCGCTAGTTTTATCAGAAGATAATAAACACTCATATTTTTCACCCCAGGAGATATGGGACCATTCCATACAGACCTTCAACAAGAACACTTGAACCTTTTGCCTTTCCTCTAAATTTAGAGCACCTCGGAGTTTTTATCATGCTTTAAAACGCATTATTTGTAAGCTCTAGATGAAGGTATTGCCAGAAACGAAGCCAGCATCCTGGGAATGTTTTTTCCAGGGGTAAGTATCAGCAAAGGTTAATCAATAGCTTTAAAACTGCCATTTATAGTTTCAAAATTGAAATTTTTCAGGTAATTATTCTTAGGAATTATCAGCACAAAAAATTTCAAAGGCACAAATATCGTTTCAAAAAATAAATGTAAAATAGCCTAATGAATGTTATAATGCAGGACAAGCAAGTAATTACAAGATTCATAAATCATGTTGTGATTATTAGACTCTCGTAATAATTTTCCCCGAGCTCCGGAACACTCCGGTTGTAATTGGCAGAAGAGGCTAACAAATATTCATCCAACGTTCGTTCCGTACATTCAGCTATAAATCTTATGAAGGGCCTCACGTCTCCTTCGTTGGCCGACTCGAGATGTTTATAATATATCTGCTTGTAATCAACGGGAATGATTATGGGAGGGTACCCTGCCAGCATGAGGATCAGATTCATCAACATCCTACTAGTCCTACCATTGCCGTCATAGAATGGATGAATGTAGACCAGTTTGTAGTGAGCCAATGCTGCCGCCTCTACTGGATGGAGAGTTTCCATGAGGTCGTCCGAATTCAACCATTCTATGAATTCCTTCATCAAAGAAGGAACTTGTTCTGGTTTAGGAGGCACATGGTTTCCAACAAACACCTGAAATTAATATTTTCATGAATGCTCATTTATTCAATAATCATGCATTCAAGAATCAAAAGAGATGGACTAGTCTCGATATTGAAATTACTTTTAAATGAAAGTTCTAGGAAAATGAAGTGCAGGTTGGCCGAACGGGTTGCATTCCCGCACATGGCGGTAATGGCAGCGGTCGTAATGTGTCGTGTTCGAAACCCCGCTTGCACTGTCGCAAGCGCCCTTTGGAAGGAACGCTACATAAATGGTTAACAAAAAGCGCCTCCGATGCTATGCATATGGCGCTATATAAATGAAGTACTTGCAGCACCCACATTTTAAAGACAAATGTAAAATGTGAATAAAGTGATAAATTATCATATCTCGATCGGTGCTAACAACAACAAAATCAACAATGATTGGCAAATAATAAGCACGACATCCTCAAGCTCAGAAATAGTCATTCTTAAGATAATAACATTCTATAAGCTTTGTCTGGATGCAAGCCCAAACGAGCCAAAATGGCTTTGTAATTAAGGTTAACCTTGATAATTGAAAGGAGAAAACATGTTATTGCTTGACTTCAATCATTATTTAATAAGTCTTCAAAAATTATTTTGTATAATTACATAACTTAGAAATAAGAAATAATATGCTAAAACCGACTTGCGTGGTCCTGAAAATGCCAGCCCCGAATGGATCGACGTAACCTAAAACCCTCTTGTGGATGTCGGTGATGTCGTGCATGTTGAACTTTCCCACCCTCCGAAGGAGCGAAGAGTTCAGGAAATGCATAGCTGCTTCCATGCCCAGTATTTCATTGTGTTCTATGATGCTCTTGCCGTTTATGACGATTCGATTTTCGACGAAGGACCGGGTCTGCGAAAGTGTGAAGGTGTTGCCTTCCATGGCCGTCGTATGGTGGATGTGTTTGATGTATTGTTCGTAGGCCTGCCTTCTCAGCCCCGGATGGTTGTCAGGCACTTGAATAAGGGTGCCTTAGGAAACAGAACATTGAGTGATATGGATCAAAAAATATGAGTTCTCTATCAATATCAATATCAAATGGAATTACAACTGTGAGGATAAATCGTTACATTGTAAAAGTAATGATATTCAATCTCATTTGGTTAGGAGTTGCAGAGTGCATCTATTTCTTGACTTTTAAAAAATGTTGGTATTTTGTAGGCAAAATTATTACCTGACTGCTATGCTACCTGAGTAAACATGTGCACCTAAGAAAACTGCTTCTAATTAATCTATAAAGCAACAAATCAATATATATATATATATATATATATATATATATTCAAAATCAAATTAAAACATTCAATTACTTAGTTTGCCATCTATTCTTTCAAATCTGGCTCTGTCAATCTTTTCAACTACGGGCAGAGTTCTATGTTGATTCTTCAAGGCCTTCATGTGGAATGGATCTGCTGAGAGGACTTTCCGATAAAAATAATCTGCATTGACGATGTCCTTTTTATAAGTTTCCAAAAATTCTCCGTAGGTGTTTAAGAGATCAGCATTATGTGGATCCAAGGCCAATGCATGTAAATAAATTTTTAATGCTCTTTCACTCCTCCCCTGCTTCGTCATCTCCCTGGCAAGATTTATTGAGGCTTGAGATTCTGACCTCTTTCCAGCTTAAGTATAAATTAGGAATTAATTATTAAAATGTTCTCTAAAGCGTTTGTAATGTTATTTAATCCAACTTAATTAATAACTGATAAAAAAAAGTTGCAAAGCAAAAACTTACAATCAAAATTAACTCCAGCTTTCTGGTATTGAAACGGGCTTTCAGGGTTTCGAATTTCATTAAATGAATATTGCTTTCTGAGATCAGGAGGACTGACGCACATCCAGAATATTTTATCGTTTTGGTATCGTACTAATGGAGTATTAGAATTACTGAGTTCAGTTGAGCTAGTCCAATTCGTTAAATAAGTCGTAGTCAAATATAAAAACAGTGGTAGCACAATCGCCAAGAAGGCAAATGCTAAAGCTAAGTTATAATTCTTTAAATTCATGTCTTAAACCTTCACGATTTCACCATGTAGAAGTCATATGGAAAGAACAAGAAATCCCCCCAACCCCGAATGAACGCGTTCGTAAACGAAAGTTATCCAATCAACTAACTATAACGTCACTTCTAAAAATTAACTTAAATAATTGTTCTACATTTAAACATCAACTTTTATTAGTTTCGATCTATTTAAAATGTTTATAATAAATGTTAGTTTAAAGTAAATGGTTAAAAACAACTTATAAAATACATTAACATATCAGGTTAATTAATGATTAATTAAATAATTTTAAATAAGGTTTAAAGACGCTTAGGGGTTAAAAAACGCTGCGGTTCGTTGGCCCCCTTAAACCAACTCAATAAAAACTTCCTACATAAGTTTCTATATGTTTCGAAAACAATCACTTCTAGAAGAGTATTCAATCCTTCCTCATACAGATGAGTTTTTTGCTTTTCGACAAAAGTCAAGGGGTGATCCCCTCTCCCCTCAATGGTAATGATAATGATAACGGTTCCACATTTTTTTTACAACGTCGACTGTCCAAACAGAACTTCAAGACCACTTTAATATTGAGGAAACATTTTCAAGGCAGAGTGAAAGATTTATTGAGGCTTGAGATTCTGGATCAGTATTGGTAATAAAAGGGAGTTCCATATCTGCGAGCCAACAACGCCTGTAGACCTGCTGCCAGCGCCGCATGTCGGGCTGATGATTTGACGGGGGAACCTCTGGCCGCTGATCTGGGCTCTCGGTAATGGGTTAATAAAGTGATAGTGGTAGTAATTAGGGTAATGGTGAACTTAGATTATATTAAAATATTTTAACAATAAATGCTTGCAAAAACAGAAGCGTTCTTTCTTTTATAAGTTTAATTACATAATATTCTGCAGTTGTTGTACATTCGTCTTTTTGTGCGTGTTTTACCTGTAATTTATTCATCTAGGTAAACATGTGTCCTGGGCTTTATAAACACAGTCAGTTTTCCCGAAAGCCTTTATAAATCTATATTTGTTATGCTTCTAACGTTTACCTCACTTAATTTATTGTTATTTTAATATGCAGGGAAATACTATGGGACTGTAGTCTCGCTTCTGATTGTGCTGTCTCTGGTTACTAACTACTACCTTTCTACAAAAAAGAGCAAGCGAGTATTTGTAATTAATTATTCTGAGATAGCAGAGAAATCGAAACAAAATGGTGACTTAAACTATGATGGATTAAATGGAAATGAGGAAGAGGAGATCGAAAATTTAAAGCGACAACTTATGTATTTCAAAACAACAAAAGGCACAACAAAGCATCCAAAGTTGTTCAAATCACATTTGACTGCTCTAAAGGTAAAAAACTTACTGACTGCATCCTTCATAAATGGACTTGAAACATATTCAGATGCCCATAAGACCATCATGCTCTCCATAGTTGACAAGAATTATTTAACTTTAGCACTAAATTTCTATGAACTGAGCATTAAAAGACATTTAATCAAAAATTTTGCTTTTGTTTGCATTGACGAAGGATCTATGAGAGTTCTCACAAACTTGAGTCTTCCTTGCATCTTCTTTGATTTCCCAAATCCAGTTAAAAATAGCTTGGTTCCAAGTGATTTTGGAACTGTCACCTACTTGTACAGGACGAACATTAAGACTGCTGTAATGATTCAGGCCTTGAATTTGGAATACAATGTGCTTATGGTAGATGTGGATGTCATCATTTTCAAAAATCCTTTTCCGTTCTTTACCTGCACCAACTGCAGCATTCATGCTCAGATGGATCGACAGATGTACAACAGTGGATTCATTTTTGTTAGACCTACACCTTCTACTAAGAAGTTGTATCACATGAGCTGGAAATACTTCATCCAGTACCAAAAAGGCAGTGATCAGTCATATCTGAACACAGTCATCAACCAATTGCAGGCCAAAGGAGAACTACTTGACTTACAAGCCTTGAATAAGCAACAGTTTCCATGTGGTGTTTATTACTTCGAACATGTCCATCGGGCATTTGAGAACAAGCCACCGTGCAAACAGTGTGTCATGGTGCACAACAACTACATTGCAAGTGCTGCTGCTAAACTTTATAGATTGAAGGAGAATCACATGTGGGTAGTAGATGACAGTAAATACTACTCTAACAGTGAAACCAAGTATCTTACTTATGACAACCCTTTCACATTTGAAGATCGTAGGACTATTGATGTTGAGGTTGAAACTCTGAAGATTGCCATAATACTTGCAACAACATTGAAGCGAACACTGATCTTGCCTGCCTTCCACTGTTGCAATTGCTTGCCAGACAAGAGATGTTCATATCACAAACACAGATGCTCACTTCTATCAGTACTTAAAATAAATAAATTTGATAAACATTTCAGACCTCTTTACAAGGAACATAGCTTTCTCACGAATCCTCTTGTCCCAGATAAGATCAAGACATCCATGAGCAACTTACTGCTCATAAACAGTTCAATGTACATTAACCATGCTCCTGGTTTTCAAAAGATTCCATACCCCGAGTTGGTTCTGCAGCCAAGAAATATTACAATGGGGGCACAAATAGAGGAAATTGATAAGTGGTTGAAACCTTATGAAGATACTTCAGTGATAAAGTTTCATTCCCTTTATGGAGCATTGTCCAGTCAGGAGTTCAAATCTCCCAGGTTCACCAGACTGAGAAACATGTTTACAGAGTCATTTGAGTGTTCAAACTATGAGCAGTGGGATCAAACCTTCCTACCATTTTGATTTTTCACTTAGTTCATTTTTTGTTTTAATTTTGATATTTAGTGTATCAGTTTTTTTCTAAGGTGTGATGAAATTTTGTAATCCATCCAACGGAGTCTTAAAATAAAATTTTAAAATAAATTTTTAAATAAAAATAAAATTTTAAGCTCAATATTCTAAATGGCAGGTGAATGTGCTGTGTATAATCATTTAACTATTTATCTGGAGTAGTATACTAACATCAATTAATTTACCATATCTTGTTTTGATGCAAACTTCAATATCCTCAAAAAAGAAAATGCAGAAGTTATAAATAACAGAGAGAACTTATATTATTCAAAAAAGCATATCTTATCTTTAAAAGTAGACTTTCATATTAAGGTTTGCTTAAAATGTGAATAAGTGACCAGTAAAATCGATTCCGTTTGGGATTTTATATTACGAGATAACAAAATGCCTCGTCAACGACAACCGGAAATAATAAATAAATAAATAAATAAATAATACTGTTGTTAATAAGGTGAGCACTGCCTCGAGGCCAATGGGAGTTCGAGTAATAACGCTAATACTGACGTAGCTATGGGGGAGGGAGCAAATGCAGTAGGATTAGGAAAGCTTCTGACATCAATATTTATTACGTATTATAGGGTTCGATAACAAGTGTCTTTGCTTTCCTTATGTGTCTTTAGTGCGAAATTAATTGTTTTCCGCTTATGCACTATGCTTTAATATTTATCAGTGCCGGATTAAGCCTGTGGGAGGCCTGGGGCCCGCTTGGAAGGCAGGCCCCCTTTAGGGGTCATCTATATATGACGTCCACACGAAAACTGGATTTTTGCACCCCTCTTGTTACATTTGATCCAGATTTTTTCCAATTCCTGCGAGACAATTTTCAAGATATCCTGCTTATCCTTTATGCAATCAGCATCTTTCAATTTATAAATGAATCTTTCTGATTGTCTTGTTACTCTTCTCTTTGCAGGCATTATTAACTGATGGAAACGTTCGCCGGTGTTTATAGGAAAGAAATTTCAAATTGGTGATATAACTAATCTTTATATTACTCTTGTCAGTTGGTTTAAAGTTTTCTTTTTAATATAAAATTCAATTTGAAGCTAGTCGAAGCTAGATAGTATGTGTTTACAAGGAAACATGCAAATAATAACGCGCGCGAAGGGACAACACATGTTCGGATTGTTTTTTTTGTAAATAAGCTCAATTCTAATGGTTTTAAACAATTTTTTTTGCACAAAACTTTTTATTAACATGTTTTTTAATTACTCCAGCTTGAAGCTTTTAATTCTGAAAAATTGCTTGTGTCTACCTTGACACTTGAAAATTCGTTTTCTTATCGCTTGGGATTGTATAGTTTATTATTATTCCAGTGCAAGTCTATTATTACTTATTTATTGTCGATCCAATAATAGATTGTAAATAGATAAGTAGTTTAAATCGCCTGCATTTCACAAAATTTCTGCTTGAGCATGTTAAAATGAATATTTTGTAGGACCAAATTAACTTTTACTCAGTTGTTTTTATTCCTGGTGCGTAACTCTTCTATTACCAGAACAGCGGCATGGCCTTAGCTTGTCAGAAGGACAGTTATTTACAAATCGTGAGCACTTAATAAATCCTTAAACATAAATGTAGCGACTTGGTAGATGTTTGACTGGAGTAATAGCTGCTGCCTGCAACGATTTCAAGTTGACACAATCTACAATAATTCGCTGCAATGTTTACCTTATTATAGCAAATAAAATTCATTACTTTGTGCGATATTTTGTTATTAAGCTTAGAGCATCTTAAGTGTCCTTCCAAATATTTCTAATTCTGATGATAAATGGTACTGATCAGTGTGGTATTTCAGGACATGTAGATAACTTTTGAAAGCAAAAGTAGATGTGGCTAATTATTATTATTTATTTTTTAGCTTACATCCAAAGTAAAAACATGTAGTGGAGCTACAAGTGAAGTATTGGTTGATGGAAGGAAAGTTAAAATCAATGGATTTGAAGTTGTATTAACTGATACTGTGCTTTTCCCTGAGGGTGGTGGACAGGTATTTGATTTAAATTGTGATTAAAGGCACCTTCAATTAAATATAAATGTAGCATTTATTTTTTTTTAATTCATGCAGCCTTCGGATCAAGGAACCGTAAGTTTCCTCGTTTTATTAACCAGTTAAAAAATATTTTTAAATATTCTTCTTCAAGAAATAATGGATTTTTAAAGTTTTGAATTTTCAAGTAGATTCTAAATATGAAAAACATTAATAAATTTAAGATTTACTAATTTGATGTTTATGGAATTACTAGCATTTTATCACTGAATGTTATGATTGTTGAATTGAATGTGAACATCGTTATTGAAGCTCAACGGAATTCCTGTCCTAAAGGTGAGTAGGAGGGGAGCCGAGGCAGTTCACTTTGTTGAAAAAGAACTGAAAGTTGGTGAAGAAGTTGTCATTAAAATTGACTGGGAAAGGAGATGGGATCACATGCAGCAGCACTCAGGTCAGGAATAATTCTTCTCTTGTTTCCAGCTTAATTAATTCTAACTCTGATGGAAGGTCTTCTTTACCTTTTAATTTTATTTGCAGCCTCTTAGTTCTCCGAACAAGAATTTAAGCTCGAATTTGTAATTACATGTTTCTTAACAGGACAGCATCTCATATCAGCTCTTGCCACTTCATTGTTTGGATACGACACAACTGCTTGGTGACTGCTCGTCAATTTGTTGTCGATTATATGCTATGGATATTTTAATTCATAATGAACATTAATGAATTTGATTTGCTCGAAGCTATTTTATGTGATTGTTGTGATTTGTTGCTATTGCTAATATATTTTAGTCGTCATAGTTAGTTATTACGGTTATTATAGTTGGTAATTATAGTTAGTTTGGTTATATAGTCATTAGAAAACATTAATATTGCAGGAATCTTGGAGAGAGAACTTCCTTTGTAGAGCTCGATACTCCGGAGATGTCGGCAGAGCAGGTCGATAAACTGGAAAGGATTGCAAATGAAAAGCTCAGAGAGTCGATCGCCATGCACTGCAGGTTCATCGAGGACAAGGAAAGTCCAGAAGTTGATGAGGTTTTTTAAACTGTGTTTTTAGAAATATTTATTTGTTGGTTTAAATGTTCTTTCTCACGTTCGTCGCCGCCTTTGCGACGATAACATTGTCATTGCATACTACTTTCTCAAATAAAAATAAGTGGAATAATTTCAATAGTTTTCTTAAAATAGTTATAACTATAACTAAGACAATAATCAATTACGTCGAAAAAAACAAAAAGTTCACGACATCTTAATAAATAAAAGGCTCTTAAAGAGGATGTAATATATGAACCTTAGATTTGAAATCGAATTTGCTTGTAGATCGGGTGCAGAGGACTGCCGGACGACCACGAAGGACCGATAAGAGTGATAACGATCGAGGGGGTCGACGTCAACTTGTGCTGCGGAACTCACGTCTCGAACCTCGGCCATCTGCAGGCACGTCGAGTTTATGTGGCATTCGTCGCAACATTTTATTTTCGACAACGTGATGAACGAACATTCGCAAAATATGTTTTAGAAGTTGAACATCTCTGGAGTCAATTAATAGAATTAATATGGCATTTCTTGGTTGATTGTTCAGGCTTTAGTAAAATAATGAACTTGTTATGTGCTGCCTTTGCAAATTTGAGTTGTTCTTGGTAGATAAATAAGTAACTTTTGACATCCATACTCAAAATATCGATTAACGATTTCTAATGTTTTGTCATTGACATCATTTAATGGGAAAATGTAACAATTATATTTCTTTGCTACATTCCCATATTTCATCACTTCAGGCCATAAAGTTGCTAGGAGTTGAAAAGGGAAAGAAAGGAAAGGTTAACCTGACATTCTTGGTCGGCGAGAGAATCCTCAAATATGTTTCCACACTTCACGAAAAGGAGAAGGTCTTCACGTCGTTGTTGAAGTAAGTTTGGAAATTATTCAAGTGAGGACAGTCAGAATTCATTACTCATCGTCGTCGTCGTCTTCACCAGCTCAATGTCGTTATCATCATTGCCATTACCAATGAGACACCCAAACATTGAAACCTTAACTGATCACCTGTTGTTATCAAAGAGGACATCCGGACGATCACGTGAGCCTGCTTCAAAAAGTGCAGAATTCTCTCAAAATTGCTCAGAAGGTAAATATTCACAGGATGACTTTTTTTTATGAGGATTAAGAACAGTAATAGAACAATAATATAATAATAATATGAGCATGTGTTTCCTTAAGACTGACCCTTGAGTTATTTTATTTGGGTTCTTATGTTGCTATGATGTTTGTTATTGCGATGTTGAATAAAATTGCTCAAACAAAATATATAATAATAATAATAACAACAACTGAAGTATAAGAAACTTGGGAATTGCAAGAAATCTCAAAATTTTTTTAAATTGATGATTAACTTGAAGCTATTTCTTTAATGCACCTTTTCTTGAAACTTCCAAGTTCCACTTGCTTAGTGAGAAATAGGTTGCCAATGAATCATAAATTGAATAAGTCTTTGAACGAACAAACAAATGAATGGAGAATGACACCAACAGAACATCATCATCATCATCATCATCATCATTATTATTTATTATTATTATTATTATTATTATTAAGAACTTTTACTTAATTCCTACCTTAATCTGGATTCATTGACTTCTTAGAATTCTGTAACTCTGCTCAGAGAAGTAGCATCATTTGAAGCTAACAGGTTGAAGACAATGATCACCAAACCACAATACTTCATCTTGCACAAGTGAGATAATAACATTAATATATTAATATGCAATGTAATTATAATATTAAAATCATATTGTAATGATAATATTACTTCATCTTGCACAAGTGAGATAATAACATTAATATATTAATATGCAATGTAATTATAATATTAAAATCATATTGTAATGATGATATTACTTAAGGCGATGTCGGTAAAATTAGCGTCGTAGATGATTTGTTTCCAATTGTTTTAAATTTGTAAGTTATGTAAAGCTTTTATGTCGTGCATAATTCAGTGCAGTGATATCAGCTGATTGTGATGCTTGTTCGAGTCGTCGTAATTAATGAGGCTTATTTATTATTCAAGGCATCATATGTTGGACATTTTGAATTGCATCACCGACAACATTATTATTATTATTATTATGTTGTCGTCGTCGTCGCTGTTCCAACAATGTTTGGAGAAGGCAACGATGATAGCAATAAAAATAATATTAATTCATATTGAGAATGACAATTAACATCAATAATAATAATATTATTATAAAAAATAATAATAATAATATGCACAACAAACGAAAATAATTTAAAATGATATCACTAATTTCCTCATGCAGAAAGGAAGGGGACAACGAATTTATGAACATCATCTCGAACGAAGTCGGCGAGGTTCGTGTTCCGAGTCGTCGACGGAAATAAATTCCGACCTTTATTTCTTTCTTTCGATCCACGTCGTTCTCGTTTCGTGACGTTCATTCTCGATTTACTCGTTCGACGTCTCGAAGTGCGCGTTTAAAAAAATCTAATTTTGGTCGAGAACGCGCGTTCGTATTCTTCCGAAGTTCTCGATTCGTTTGCCGTGAACGTTTAATTGACAAAAATTCAAGTTGCCTTTAATTGAATTTATTTATCGACACTTCCTCAGGACGTCTTCCTGCTCCTCACGACGGGAGACGAGAAGGGATCGGGTTTGTTTCTCGTGTCGGGCAAACCCGAAGACGTCGAAGCTTTGGGACCGAAGTGAGTTTCGAATCCATTACGTTGCTCGCCTGCCACTCGAATCCGTGTCATCGTTCGTCTTATTTATCTTCGGTGACGTTCATTGATGAGGATCAACGCTCATGATTTCTTTCTCATGGGTTTTTATTTGCCTGCTTATTGAGAACCAGTGTTAGGGTTGAGTTCTCCATGATTTGTGGCTTTTTACAATTTATTGCAAATCATATTGTTGTTGTTGTTGTTGTTATTATTATTATTATTATTATTATTATTATCATCATCATTATTATTTCTTTAATTGGTTGCTGCTTTAATTACTTCATACCACTTGCATTTTCATTATATTCCTTTAAGCTTTATAGATTTTGTATGTGGTCCTTATTTTAACCCAGGGTTGCTGAAATATTGGAGGGAAGAGGTGCTGGCAAGGGTTGCAAATACCAAGGCAAGGCTGGTTCTTTGTTGAAGAGAGGTGATGCAGAACGGTTGATCTCCAGCTACTTCTCGGAACAAAAATCTTCCTAGGAATCTTATTTTGAACATCGATAGCATTTCTTAAAGTCTACAATCTTTTCTTCGAAACGACAAGATGCGTCTAAACAATGCTTGATTCGTTCGAACAATGAAAAGCTAGGAGATGAGTCGATCGACTCCATAAAGTTTTAAACTTCATAAATCTAATATTTAATCGTTTTCATTGACGTGAGGCGCTTTGTTGGCGAGAAAAAAAATACAAAAATATACGCTGGAAGTTTGACTGAGCTCTTGATTGGTGAACCGTTGCCATGGTGAGCGAGCTTAAAAGGTTGCATAACGTTACGATTCGATTACATCGTCGTCACTGATACAGTGGTCAGTGCATGGAAGAATGGTGCAACGAGTAAGACAATGTGGTTGAGTCTCTTGCACCCGGGAGTCGAGGAGGGAATTCTGAACTTAGAGTACCGCTCGTTGTGTCTGTTGTTGAAGAGCCTGGACGAGGGGGTCTGGACCATGGGGCTCTTGTAGGGATTGTTGGGTTGAAGGGGCAAACCGTATGGTGGGTATCTTTCTGCGAATGACTGTTTATTTAATCTCACTGAAGCGGAAATATTTTGTGAAATAAATTTTAACAAAGTGAGTCCTTGCGTCAGCAATGTAATATTAAATTATAGAAATAGTAAAACTAGGACAGCATTTAAAAAAAAATCAATTGCTAGAAGAAAGTTACATGAAATAGAAAATCATAAATTTGAAGTAAGAAATGAGTAAGGCAGCTATTTACTGCTGACCAAGTAGGACTGAGCTGTTGCTTGATCCGATGGCATTTCTAGCTTCGATGTGATATTTTCTGAAGGAGTTGTGTCTGACGTAGGCCAGAATCAACTGAATGACCAGGACGTTGTCGTCTCTCACCTGTGGAAATTTACACCTCAATGAGCGCTACATTCTTTCAATCGGCGCCACCTTTTGTGCGATGAAGTTCACAAATTCATCCAGCAATACATCGTTTCATCGCCGTTGTGAACACACAAACAACATTTCTAGACGTTGTTTGGGTGAGTTGGTCGTTATAATGACAAGGGTAGTATAACTTATTTGATATGTTCATATAACCTCCGTAAAGGCCTTGTTTGGATGATATTTAGTTTGAATGGTAGGAATGTGCCAATTTAAATATTGTCACAGGCATCGATGACAGCACATCATCATGATGATTAACTCTTTTCATTTTATGCCAATCGTCATAACATAGATAACCAATCAATCCATCCATCCTGTGCAACTCACTGTTAGTTAAGTTAATTAATAATAGCAGTAGTAATAATAAAAATAATAATAACAGCCAATTAATTACACAACAGAAAAAAATATGTGCTTGATAATGATTGCCAACACCGACCGACGATGATGTTAAAATGTATTTCCACATTGAAGGTCACTTTCAAGTCTCAAAGGCATTGCACGATGTCCATTAAGGGTGCACATGACCAGGTGTTAGTGCCTCGTGTAATTTGTACGGAAAATTGTGAATAATATTAATTGAATACATTTTAATCATTTTATAATGCAAAAACATTCTACTATCTGTTTTATTATATTATGTATTATTATTATTATTATTATTAATATTATTATTATTATTATTATTATATTTTAGACTGCGATAAAACCTTTGTTTTAATAGTTGCATATAAATGCTTTAAAAAAGTGTTTATTTCTCTTCTATAATTTGAATACTCTGAGTTATTAAATGCGGCTGAAAAATCAAGCCATTTGTCATTCAAAATGCGACAGGAAGCTCGTATTGATGTTATACAGCTTTTCAATTATCATCAGATGTCAGGGGTCGTACGTTAATCGAAAAGGTCAAAGACCAACCCTGACGAGGATGGTGTAGTCGTTGTTTCTTTCGTTGCTCGTCATGGTCGTGCCGTTCGAATCGATGACCCAGTACAGGGTACCCAGGTCAGGTCGGGCTCGAACCGAGCATTCCAGTGTCACGTTGATGTCCCCCAACCGAGCTGTTGCGGGTTCGCATTGGATTATCGGAGCATCTGTTCCGTTGATGACAGGAAATTAAACCGTTTTTATTTACCCTCGGCTTTGTGCCAGACAAACGACCGGTCGTTTTTAGCCCGGCAATGATGTCGCTAGCATTATACCGCAGGAAATATTATTCTGAGAATATTAGAGAATATTAGAAAATTACGACACATAATGAGAAGGACTGATGGAGGAAGAGACGTTTCTTTTTTCAGAGAGCCATTAATTCGTTTGAAATTCCACACGGGAATCTCGATAATTAACCATCACGGAGCTTAAGAGAAATAAAAACATGGAGACTCTGATTAGATCGAGAACCATCACGCCTTTTGTCCGACAGAATGTTCGCATTGGGTCCGACTCAAATTAACTCGAATTAAAAAAATAACTAAATAAAAAAAAATTGTTGTCTGAATTTTCAGACTCACAAAACACGTTGATCAGAAGTTCAGTCCAGTTTTGTTGGTGAATTCCTGGCTCAACGGAACATCTGAGAACCTTTTGGTCGTCCCTTTCTCGAAGTGTCAGTTTCAACCATCTTGTTACGGAGCAGAACATGATCTTCAGACCTGGTGTTCCGGACATGGAAGTTGTTTCCTGAGACGAGGATGACATTACTTTTCCATGAGCACGTTGTTGTTGTTGTTGTTGTTGTCGAGTGACGTATGTTGTACACATGTGCAGCGTATTGCAAAAATTCAATTAAAGCTGTAAGTTAATTATGTATATACTATTTAATTATGCTCAGCGTCTTAATACGTGGAAGAAATCTTTCTAATGATTTGCACTTTAAAAATCCCACTTTTTTATAAATAGATTTTATTTCCACAGCAGGTTTAGTCACGAATAAAAAACTTTTATTTTCAATAAATGGATTTTATTCGGCATAAATGAGATCTCTGCTCTTAATTTTCCGGCTGAAAACAGTGTCCAAGATATCGCGGATTATTTGTTCTGCTAGGGCTGTGATGGACAGAAATGATAAATCTTTCTCGTTCCTTCCCGAGAATGGACATTTATCGTGTACTAATTTAGCTTCGCAGGATAATAATTACGAGGAGGACACTTTAATATGCTCCTTATCAATAAAACCACTCAAATGAGCCGAAAATGGGAAACAAATGTTTACAAGGTTGCATGTCCAAAGTGTGGTCTTACCACATAATCATTATCAATTTTTAATGTTGTGATAGCATAATTTTTAAATGTTAGAGAATCTTAAATGCTGGCCATATTTTTATATTGAAAATTATAAAATATTTAAACTTTGGGTGAATGTCCAACAACATGATTCAATATTTCGAAATCAAACGAAGTTGCCTTCATAAATGCTTGAAATTGCAGAAACAATTGCCCTCAATGCAGCCATGAAATAGCGAGTTATTTATGTGCCGCAAACAGACGCGAAATGATGCTGAAGACTTCTTAACCTCTTGAATCTCTGCAATACTTTGCTTGTCAAGTTAGTTAAATAGTTACGGATTAAATAGTCAAGTAAATAGTAACTAACCATTTAACGATCAATTTTTTTTCGGAATTAAACATAAAAAGAACAAATTCAAATGGTATCGAAACTTGAGAGATTGGAACGAAGGTCTGCAACTTAACAGCGGGTAACAGGGTACAGGCGTCTTATTGAATACGTCTTCAGCTTTCTTCAACCAGGCTCACGACAAACATTACAACTTCCGCCTACACTCATTTATAATTTTTTCCTTCAACGAAATTTTATGTCCTGCCACCATTTGTCACCAACCACACAATTTCAACGTCATTTAGCTTTCTGCTTCGAATTTTTCATGCCGCCAATATTTTGTGAGTCAATTTCCTTTGCGTAGAATTATAGAAAATCAGAAAGCTACTTAACAGAGGCATTCTTTGGTCTTGTTCGGTGTCTAAAAGATCATCAATCGTGCTTACTTGACTCCACTGAGGTGCAGAGGAGAGATCGAATTTGCCGAGATGGAAGGTGACCGGCGGAGCAGGACACGTGGTGTTGGAAATGCACTGAAATATCTTGGCCTCGTTCTCTGTCACCGTTATGGAGGAAGGCTGGTTCGTCTCGTTTCCTGGGTTGGACGTGGTGGTGGTGATTCTCAAAGAGTACAAAATTCCTGTTTCGATCAAATAGCGATATAAATCAGCCTAGAGGAAAAAGAGGTAGAAGAAAGAGCGAAATTCTGAAGTGGGGTTAATAGCTCATAAACTTAAGACTGCCAAAGAATGGACCATGGCAAGTGCTTTTCTGGTGCATCTCAGAATGAAAGCAACACCTGCTAATTCGTGGTGGCATCAAAGAGCCGCACATCTTCCTTTAATGCATCGCTCTCTAAAGCTCCTTTGATCATCTCCTTCGTCTGCCTTCCTTCTCGACGAGAATGAAAACTGCATCCTTTCAAACGCATCCATTTCGATCAACAGCTTTGCAGATATCTTTGAGTCTAAAAAACCTTATTTGCCGTGCATAAAGGTTTTGTCACGCGGAGAAATTAAAGAGGGAAAATCATTCCCGTGAAAGAGTTACGAGGAAAATGAATCATTTTGGTGCGAAATGACGACAACTCTGCGATAACAATGACCATTGGTTTCCATTCAACCGACCGTCCACATTGAGGACGTGTGTGACGTGATTGAGGACCGTAGAACGTTTTCCCCTCACTTCACAAGTGTAGTTGCCTGCGTCTTCAAGTCTGACGTCTGAAATTTATAAAACGCTTATCATAAATGCGCTCAACGACTGGCTTGACAATAAAACAATGCGCCAGGAAGTGACCTGGAGAGGATGTGCAGATCATTGTCGTGATTAATAATGACACGACAAATAATAAATGTATAATGGAATAATGAATAATGGTTCGTGTTGTTCTTTTACTTAAAAATCTGTTCAGCTCTTGATCAGCACTATTTTAACGAATAATCTCACCTTTTATTACTAGTTTGACCGTGTAGCAATTGCTCTGGCCTGCCGAAAATGATAGAGAGAACCTTTTAGAGGCAGCAAACGGATGCTGAATAACCCCCTGGATGTTAATCCTCGACTTCTCCGATTGCTGTGTCTTCTCCCAGATGATGGGGTTGGAAAACACCTCGTAGCCTTTCATGTGGAACTCACACTCCATGCTCACCTCTTTACCCACTTCGGCTCTCTTAAGCTGAGACTTGGAGAGCATGGTGACGATGAACGGATGCAGGGATAAGGAAAGGTTGGCATCCGAATGGATGTAGGATTGCAGGGCGCTGGTCTCTCCTACAGAAATAAACACAAATAAAGGTCCAGCGATGAGCATTGCACGAAGACGAGGAGGCAATTAATCAAACACGTCAGAAGAATACATAATTCCACTCCGGCCATACATTGGCCCGGTTGTTTTATCATCATTTGCAGAGTGGAGTCGGTCATTAGGCAAGTTTGCCTCGTCCATCAAGTCCTGGTTGTTTGTCGTCCTCCGCATAAAACAAACGATTCCAGCAACTGAATAATTAAGCTCTCAGATTCCTTCATTCTCGATTCAGAGCTTCTTCTTTTTGGGGTATTTTATAATTTAATTGCTTTACGAAAAGAGGGCGTGCTCGGGGCGTCAAATGGAAGATAATTCCTTCTGCTCGTAGCACGAAGAGTGCTGTCCACCGTAAGAGGCCGTGATATCTTTTATCGCCCCGTGATAGGCTTCAGTGGAATCCTCGTTTCGGGTCGATCCGCACACTCGCCGTGGCAATGAATTAGAGGGGCTGCATGACAAATTATTTCACAGAAATAACTCTCCAAGCAGGAGGGAGAAGGATGGCGGTGGCTCTTTCTAAGTGCTTCGAATTGTGTGCTCATTTGCCCCCGCTCGATCATTTTTATCGCATTCTTGATTAATGGGCACAAACGAGCCTCTCTTTCTAAACTCATTTGCATGCGGGTTGCATCTCCGCTGTTCGGAACACTTGTATGGGTTTAAGAGGGTGTCTGTGGGCTGTTTGTCATCCGCCGAGAAAACACTCACCTGGACAGAAGTGCTCTGCTTCGGTTGTACTATCTTTCTCATCCGGAGACGTTTGTCATATTAAGTTACACCCTGTATCTGCTATGCTCGAATGTCACAGCCGCAGGATCCAAAATTTCCTCTGCAGAAGAAGGTTTAAATGAGTGAACGGGCGTGCGCTAATAAGCTTTGTTCCATCACAACATAAATTCACGCCTCTGCGAGGAGACACCAGGAATCCGACGAATCCATGGAAATAACTGAAACGAATGTGGCTCGTTTTTCTCGGATTTTGTCATTCATTGTTTCTGGGCAGCTAATGAAGTCCCCCTTCAGAGTCCAATGTGGACGTCATGAGTCGTGATGTTTCAGAGGCAGCATCTGTTTTTGTTCGTGGCTTTTATTTTTATTTTCTGTCGATTTTAATGGACGCAGAAATGAGAGACAGCAGCAGAGCGCGTCTTCATTTCGTGCGAAGACAAACAAATTTTATGACTCTCGATAATCCACCCGCCCGGGACATTGGTTTCCCTGTTGTTTGCGGATCGTCCTCGTCATTTCGAGGGCTTTTTAATAAAAAGCTGAGATACTTTGCACCGACGAAGCGTAAGGTTGCCTCATTTGAAATTGACCGAGAATTCAATCCCATTGTTTGGCGGGAGAAAGTGCTCGGGTGTTATTTTGAGGATCAATCTTCCTCGTGGCCGACTCCTTTAAGGCGACACGTTCGATCGCTTGAGACGATTTACAAGCAACGTGCTCAGATGGAGAGATAGCAGTTTGCATAGCTTATTTCTGGGATTTATGTTCTTTGTTGACAGGATGAAACATCCTTGTTTGATTCTCGTGATTTCTTTTAATGCACAGGTTTGCGTTTTATTCCAAGATGCGTGCAGACGCCAATGTCAGACGATCAAAATAAATCGCCTGTGTCACTTCCGCTGTACAAACAATAAATTCTACTTTGTTGCAGGTTAGTCATGCTGCTCGGAGGTTGTATCAACAGAGTCTGATCATGCAGATCGGACGAAATGGAAAGGGCGTGCTTACTTGGCTAAATAACAATCGCACAATGACAAGATATTTCGTTATATTATGACAACGTTCTGGAAAAGTTCACATTTCAATTAACTGATTTCAATTTTCTGATGGATTCAATGAATTGAGAAAAATGCAAAATATTCATAAAGAACTGCTCCATTGGAAAGTTGAATCCAATTCCCCAGGTAGTCTTATCAACGTGTGCTCAGTCACAGAAGTCTGAATAGAGTGGAAAAGTTTCTGAAAATTTCTGAAACATTAGCCTCCCCAGAAAGAAGAAGCTTTGACTGAAAGATCTACATTCACCTCGGAATCACTCAATCGACATTTCCCGACCTCTTTTGATCTTTCAAATCTCTGCAGACTCCCGCTCATGCTTGGCATCGTCTGCTTGTCACTTGAACGAAAGACGACATCGTCACTGCATTCAACGACAAGGAAATTTCTCCATCTTCGTGAACTCTGTAAAATGAGGCTCCATTCATTCGGACTCTGACGACGACCTCTGCCTCGATTTTGTGTCGAATGTCGAAGGGCAACGAGTGGTTGAGTCGTAAATTGAAAGAACATTTTTTTGGACGATTCAACGATGATTTCTTTGAATTCGCGAATTTGGTCTGCAAATGCACTGCACCGAGGAGCTTTTCGGATTTTTATTCGATCAGATTTTCACTTCTAAGCTGAGAGAACGATAAACAATATGCTTTCCTCGAGGTTGGCTTCATTAGTGTCGGAGTTCTTGGGGTTCAACTCCAAATGCGATTGAGATGAAAGAAGATTCATTAATTGAGCGCTATGTAATTTGTTGCCATTTCTAATTAAGGGCGAGTTCATTTTATTTGTTTTTTATTAATAGATTCTGGAACATCATCGTCATCGTCTTAGTGGTCGTCATCATCACCATCATCATCATCATCATCATCATCATCGTCATCATCGTCATCATCGTCGTCGTCTTCGTCGTCATCATCATCATCATCATCATCATCATCGTCGGTGTCACCGTCATCGTCGTCATCATGGTGGCAATAAAATCATTTGCATCTATCCTCTCCGATATTATGCTTAACCTCTCCGACCTGGTAAGATCTTTTGACTCGAATCCACTCGTCTGCTTATTTCGTATTCAACTCTTGCCTCCATCGACTGCCACATCTGCATCGCCTTCTCGCAAACTTTCATTTCTTTTGTTATTATTTTGCAATTGTTTCGAATTGACAAATAAGTGACTGATCAGTCACTATTCAACGATAACAACAATTACAATGATTTAAATATTTCAATTATTGACACATTATCAAATGTTAATATTCATTTGATTTATTTGTTTACATCTTCAATGTAAATAAATAAATAAATAAATGAATAAATGAAAGAATATGAAAATAATGACGCGTATTACATATTCACATTGTAAGTTACACGTTGTTGGAAAATCCTTCATTATCTTCACGTAACTGAGTCTCTGAGTTGGATTTGTTGAAAGTTTTCATGTGATTGAATTGAAATATAACTACTGAGTGTTTCAAAGTTATGAATTTCTAATTAATACCAGAAATAAACATCAATGATTCAGTAAAACAATTAATAAATTATGTTAAAATATTAAATGAAAATTGATTCTGAGTTCGTGAGAAGGAGCAGATTCTCGGTTTTCTTGTCCTGCAAGGATCGATGTTTTAATTAAACGTTCACGAAACTGCTTTTCATCCTTCATGTGTTTTTTGATTGAAATAAATTCTTAAATACGATTATTATTTGTATTTAAATTGTTGAAATCTTGAACGAAACCATTTCCCGCTAGGAATTATTTGAGCAACTTTTAACCTCAAAACCCAGGTTTAGTGCTGGTTTTGACTAATCCGTCTAAAATGTCTTTTCTGCAAAAAACACAGTCGATGTTCTCGAGTCCTCTTGAAACATTAAACCATCCTCAGCACTCCTCGTGATACTTTATTTATTGATATCTTCATTCAAGTGCCAACTTTTATTCGTTTATTTGATTTCATGCATTTTAATTTTAATTGAGATTTCTTCGCGTCAGAAACTGCAGGCAAACAAATGAATTAACCTCACTTAAGGTTAAACCGAACAGAAGTCTATCAGAATTTACAAAAATTGATTTTTGAAAAATTACAAAACTCTGACAGATATTTCCCTAATAACACATGAAAATTTCAATGAAATTAAATTCATTTCGGAAGAAACAAGAAATAGTGAGTCGAGCATATTCAGAATTTAGGAAGCATCCAAATTGACCTCTTGTCAAGACGCGCGTCTCCCTCAGGACAAAAGCCGGTTGAAAATGCTGTCACTTGTTCTTCGTCTGCAGGCTTTACTACGTAAGGATTTCAGGTCAAAGTTTTGGTTGGTTAACAAAGAACAATGAACCCTGGTGCATTCAGTTGGAGTACTTGCGCCTTTAAGACAGGATTTGCGAGCGTCAACTTCCATGAATCTTTGTTTTTGTTTTTGTGGTGATGTGATCATCGCATCATCACATCATCATAGCATCACAACATCACAGCAACAACAATGTTATTATTACCATTGCATTATTATTAATAACAATGGCGTGCAAATTAGCTCTGGTGTGTCTTATTCCCAAACCAGTCTGCACCGCCAGGAAGCGCCCTTGGGAAGCGGCGCTATATAAATGGTCGGACGTTTATAGTGCCTTCACGGATACGGTTATGTAAAGCACTCAAAATATCGGCTAAATAAGAGAACAACTTCAACATCAACATCATCATCAACAACAACAACAACAACAACAACAACAACAACAACAACAACAACAACAACAACAACAACAACAACAACAACAACAACAACAACAACAACAACAATAACAATAATNGAGGATTCATCGTGGTGCATATCAGAGAGGATTCATCGTGGTGCATATGAGAGAGGATTCATCGTGGTGCATATGAGAGAGGATTCATCGTGGTGCATATCAGAGAGGATTCATCGTGGTGCATATGAGAGAGGATTCATCGTGGTGCATATCAGAGAGGATTCATCGTGGTGCATATCAGAGAGGATTCATCGTGCCCATACTTATTTGAGGGTGGAACACTATTTATTGAACAATCCAGTCGGGCGTCGCCTTCCTTGAACTCGAATGGTCCACTTATTATCGCTCAGATCACTTACAGATCTTTGACCCACTTTTATTTCGTTAAAAGTCAATTAAGCACGAGTTTTTCGCAAATACGTGTTTTGCATTTTCAAGTTTTAAATATTTAATGAATGTTTAAGTTAAAATGAAGTTTGTTATCAATTGAAAAGGTAACAAGTTCTGCTGATCTCCACCTTCTGTGCACGAATTTACACGATTTGAAATTACACGAATTTTCAAAATGAATTAAACGAATTACTCACAAATTGTTCACATTAGCACGAATAATTTGATTCTCAATATTTATTTACTCGACGTGATATTGAAGAAAGAATATCGAAGAATAACAAGTCCATGGAGTGAAACATGTCAAAGTGGAATGTTTTCATCTTCAGATGCAATATGCCTCTGCCATCATTCACTGCCTCGCTTTGATTTGTGCGGAGAAAATCTCCATTTGTCAGGAAAATATAAGAAAATACAAATAATTATAAAAGAATTCTTAAAATGTGTTTTCAAATTGATGGGGTCAGTAGATGCTGAAATGAAAAGACATACGAGCCGTGAAGTAATTCACTTCCACGAAGCGATGCCTCAGGCGCTTTGCAAACAGCATCACAACTGTTGGTGTTATTATGATTATAATTACTACGATTATAATTATAACAATTATTATTATTATTATAACAATTATTATTATTATTATAACAATTATTATTATTATTATTATAACAATTATTATTATTATTATAACAATTATTATTATTATTATAACAATTATTATTATTATTATAACAATTATTATTATTATTATAACAATTATTATTATTATTATAACAATTATTATTATTATTATAATAATTATTATTATTATTATAACAATTATTATTATTATTATAATTATTATTATTATTATTATTATTATAACAATTATTATTATTATTATAATAATTAATAATTGCAACAAATGTTATCATTGTAATTACGGTAATCTATTGCTTGTGTTATTAACTATATTAGGTTTACGATATCGTAATCATCCCAAGGGAAGCTTTCATGGCTTTTAAAGGCAGTTACAATTCTTTCTCTTTGAAATTTATCTCAGCAACGAGACCATATTGGCTCCATATATTTGGACGGCCGTTCATTTAACTGGCTAATAGAGGAACACCTTGAGAAACTGGACGATATTCTTACAAAACTTCATCGACTGATAGCATTGCAAGAAGATTCAAGTCGTCTTTGCGAGTTTACAAACTATTAACGCATTTCAAAAGGAGTTGAACTTGTTCTAAGGAAAATAATGAAGTAACGACAAGCGTTCTAAGCGCCCGCAAGTCAATAATGACGGCATCATTCAACAGATCCATGACATTCCACTTGCTCGTACAACCGAGAAAACATCTTTTGAAGCGAGGTAAAGAATGGCAGCAAAAAATTGATAACGAATTGTCAAAGCAATTATTAACCCCTGGATTCCATTGAATGAAGGAATAAAACGAGAAAATTAGCGGAATGAATGTCCAGTGATTCGGTTGGAAAGCCTGTCAGTTGCTTTTATTTACAAGACCGCCCTCGAAACAACTTAAGCTCCTTAAGAACCTAAAAATGGCCCTTCAGGAATGTGTGTTCATTGTAAAAAACAGAGATCAGTCCTTGGTCGGAGCAGGACAAACAGACGTCTGAGTCAGCGCTAAAACCTCGTATGTTGATTCATAAAAGTCCTCTGGTTGATCAATTGTTTCGAATAATTGAGGCGTATAAAGATCCTCATGTGATTCATGAGCAGGGACACTAAAGTTTCTTTAAATCAACCAACGACGCCCAGGGGAGTTGGATTGGGCAGATTTGCAATCGCCGTGTAATTGCCGAACAATGAAAGAAATTTGTGCACATGTCGAAGTCCAAGCACGAAGATGGAAGTCTTTGAATGTCAGATGGAGTCTCACAAACTGGCGCTCAATTGAAACGAGTGAGCAGCTCTCGATGAGCGAATCACAATGCAGTTGACTAATGGAACATGGCCAAGAGCTGCTGATGGATGGACGTTTGTGTAAAGCACTTGCATGTAATAACTTCCGAGAGGTCTGAAGAAGGGAACCGAACTACCTTATTCTGCACACGGGAACTGGTCGAACCCGAGAGATTTTTTGATTGTTCTTCAATTTCTCTTCTCACCTTTGCAACTTGTTTGCGTATTTGTTATTTCAATTCAGAAGCATAAACAACGTAAACGAATTAATGAAGTCGATAAAACAAATAATTGAATAATTGGAAACAAATCAGCTAGCGACAGAAATTCAACAACTCACTTGAAAGCGCTCCTGAGCAGAAGTTCGAAAGGAGAACAAGAAACAGTGCTCCCTCTTCTCTCATGTTACCTATTTATTTTAGACACGTCAATTTTCAATATCAACAGAAAATATTACTATTATTAGTTCAGTAGACTTGGATGAGTAAAAGTAATTTGTTAGGAGATGTTCGTCGATCCAAATGCAAAGGTGGAACGGATCATAAATCATGGTCAGTCTCCTTAATTCATTACCTGTCCCCATTTATTTGTTTGCCAACCGACTTGGATCGACTTTCCCTCAAAGAGATTGAATTTTTTTCTTCCAGCAAATGAGGTTGGATTTGAATCCTCGCCGTTTAGAGCTCGGACGCGTAAAATATGAGAAGGAAATTTTACGGAATTAACCGGATTTCTTTCTGAAAATGATGGATGAGAGAAAATTAAGAAATTGCAACCATCTCGGACTGCAATTGAAAGTGATTTATTAACCGACACCAAGCAGCACTCGGCGACTGGATTGCAATATCTGGAATGGCCACCTCACCCATCATTTCAACCCAACAATGCTGCAAATTACACGTTCTACCCTAGCACTGGTTTATTTCACGATCCAAGAGGACAAATTAATCGCTTATTGTAGAGTCGTAATGCGAATATAAACTTTCTTGTTCGAGTTTAACGTACCGAGTTAGAGGCAGTTGAAGAAGTGGTACGACATATTTTTAACATGGCACAGAGGTTCTAAGAATTATTAACTAGCAGAAATATTGCCTGAGAATAACGATCTAAACACAATTGGTCGATTAAAAAGCAAAAGCATAAATTAACTTTTACTAATTAAACATAAAACCTCACGCGGAAGAGGATGAGACAGTTTCGTTCCATGTTTTTCCTTGTCAGCTTCCTAGGACCCGCTCCAGTTGCCTGCGTAATCTGTTGAACTCTTCTTAGAATCGGACCGGAGATTTTATAGCGGACGGATGGCATCGTATTTCACGCAGCCATCTTTTGCTTACTCGGGACTTTATTCTGACACTGGACAGAAATATCTGCAGTCAGACCGCGACAAACGATGATTTAAAACAAAATATGCTGCACCTTTGTGCTACCGGGAGACTAATTGCTTGCAGTTACTCCTCGACTCGGACTGATTAAAACTCCGGGGATATTGTACCTCAATTAATCAGCCACTCAACAACTCATTAACGACTCGAAACCATTCACCTGCATTTGCTTTCCGTGCTCGGGAAACAATCGTTACTCACTAACCAGTCTCAAGTTGCAGTATCTTTAAAATCTTTAAAATGAAGAGTAAGATTTAAGAATTTATCTTCATTTGTTACAAACACGAGGACTCGGTCGATAGAATTTCAAAAATAAAATTTCAAAAAATGAGAGAGTCCCCGAATGGAAAGGCACCTGCCACTCAAATGGATGACTACCGGGCTTCGTCGGTACGAGAAGCGACCACGATATTAATTTTCCTCCAGCGAGCCTTGGTTATTTAAAGCATTTCAATGCCGAATATTTCGACCATCTCGTCTCACATGATTCTTCATCTTGGACGAGTAAACTGCCGGCGGTCATATTTCATTCTTGTTGGAGTGCGGACTTTCTAAATATAAAATGAATTCGTTTCCATGATTATTTCAGTCGATGGCTTTAGATTTGTCTTCAAAATCAAATAAGTGCGTCCTTCTGAATAATGAAACAGAAGCATCAATATTGTTAGCATTATTATTCCTTTTACTAATAATAAACTAAATCTATTCGTTTTTATTAAATTAATTTTTACTGATAGTTTTAAGTTTAAAGTTTTTTTTTTGTAAAAATATTCATGCATGAACCTAAACATTGTCTTATAAGATTCGTTTAGACTTTTATTCTCTTAAAAAGCAGCCAATTAATTGATGGTTGCAGAGAATTTAGTCCTAATAAATATGAGTGTTTACTCTTAAATTGCATACCATTACAAATATAAAAAACAAACAATCATATCAAATGAAGATAACTTGAGAATTGTTGTGTTGATAACATTCATGAACAACATCACGACCGACGCTTTTAATTTTAGCAAATGAATGTCACGAATGACCACCCTGCAAGATGATTTGACATAACTACAAAGAAGCTAATAGAATGGAATTAATTTGAATAAAATGAGCTAAAATTTTCAAAGTTATTTACGAAATAATCGGTCATTATTATCATCTAGGACCGGTGTAGAATAATAAGTAATAATAATAATAGAATAATAAACACCACTTGGACATGTTTACATGTTCAGGTAATGTTTGTATTTGGTAACCGTGCAGAATAGCATCATATAGTACAATAATGAAACCATTAACTACCAATATAATATTTATTTTTTATATTTAACATGTTGTTGTTATTTATTTAAACAAAATAATTTCAAATAACTTGTAGCCGATCGAACACTTTCTTTACACCGACGTTTGTTTTGCAGCATCAAGTTGAAGACACCTTTAGAATGTAAAGTTTAAATGTCATTATTTCTTGACATTATCGAAGTCATTACTTTGAATAAGTTTAATATTCAACAGAATGCGATGTCAACACCCACACGATCGTCACCGCTACTGCTTACGACATGAAAAAGTCGTTCAAAATCACAAAATGCCAGCGATTAATTGCTCGTTTGTTCAATTTTGTGTCGACGAAGACCTCAGTTTTGTCAGCGTTTTAATTGTCAGCTGCAGAAGAAAGTCGAAATGAAGAGGAAGAGGAAGAGGAAGTCTTTATGTTGTTGGAAGGCAATAAAAAGCGGAAAAATTGCCAGGGATTTAATTGGCAAGCAGGACGCATAATAAATAGCGCGCCATGTGCGGATGACGTCAAATTTGAAAATGGACAAACAGTAAACAAAACACGAGCGGAAATTACGACCGGGTCACGTGATCAAACGATATGACGAAGATGTGAAGAGAATGAGGATGAAGAGGACGAAAATGAAGATGAGGATGAAGATGAGGATGGGGGGGGGGTTGATCAAGGCACGATCATCGGAAGGTCTTCAGTCCTTCTTTGTCCATCTTTTCACGCTTTAACCATTAAACTTCGACTCCTTGCTTGGCAGATTCACTCGACAACTAATTAAATATTAACAACAACATTTAGAGCATCTTTTGTTATTTGTTAACAATTTCAAATAGCTGTGGTTTCCATTGGCAAGTTGTTTTGGTAAATGCAAAGTGAGTGGGAAACGTAAGCTTTGAATCTGCTGATACTCGGAAGGTTTATCTCGCAACAGTCATCATTATTTTTAATTCAATAATATTTGTTCGGCATCATTATCATCATCTTCATTCTATCTGTATTGTTACTGCTCTGCACAAAAATATTTATTATGGTTGTCATTATTACTACTACTACTACTATTAATTCCGTGTCGTGCTGAACGTGGTCGAGAATATATTGGAGGATTTCTCCTTTAAAGGTTTTTTCTTACTGTTTTATATCCTCCTTTTGGTTAAATCGAAAGCATTTACAAACTTAACGATTGAAACATTAAAAGTTGTAATGAGTTTAAATTAATTTCTCATCGTTTATTACGTCCGTTGCATTACCAGATGATCAGGACGGTGCTCCTGCACTGGATTCGAATCCGTGCCGCCATCGTGAGAGGAGGATGTCTTAATTATTAGACCATGCGGGAGAACATCGTTTGTTAAACTGAATAAATTACTTTTAAATTAGATTTAGAAGCGCTTAAAAAATAAAATTGTTTATTTTTACTTTTAAACGAGCAATTACTATCAGCAAACAGAGTTTAGCGAAAACATTTGAATTTGAAGAATAGTTGTGGAAACAAGCAACAACTACAAATTGTAAGTATGGAGTCGGATGCTCTGAGTTTGACCACACAAATCTCACTGAAGTTGGACAAACAACAACTTCTATTTCAATTCGGTGTTTGAATTTGAAGCTGATCATATTTCTTTGAATTCTGCGGAATCCTTGTCTTCTGCTGAATGATGGAAATATTTTCTTCTCTTTGAAATATTTCTTAAGCTCGCATTAGTTACGTTTCCAAACAGAATTGTTTCTTTTTTTGCTTTCACTTTTAAAATATGAAGATAAAATAAAAGCGACGTATTTTGATTACAATTATAAGAAAATGAAAAGTGTGACAAAGCAATGTGCGTGACATTTGAGATGAGCGATGCATTGTTTTTCAATTTTTTTCCAACCTTCCTATCACAAGGTTCACAGGAAGACTGGGTTTGTTCGTCTGGCAATAAATCGAGCATAACAGCGAGGCGAGGAGTCAATTGAGGAGTCGAGATAATTGTGATTTATTGTTTTGATTTTCAACTTTTATATTTCACGCCATCTGCCACATCCCATGTGTTGTTTTCAATTTCAACCGACAGAGGTCGACGGACGCCCTTGTTTCAGTCTGCCATTTTTCTTATAAGAAATAAATTAAATATTGAACGACAAATATTTCCTCCCTTAATACTTATTATTACACCTGTATGAGTCTTTAAATGCGAATGAGTTAGTATATCGCTCGAGTGAACTGTTATCCTACAATCAATAGACGAATATCCTAAAGGTTGGCGAGGTTATTGGAGCTGGCAACATGCTGCTGCTCCCATTACGAGTTTCCTCTCCCAAGCCTCATTAAGCGGGATGGCTTTCGCGGTTCTTCGCTCGAAGGGGAGTGAATCAACGAGCGGTCTTCATCGCTTCAAATGACTAAATGCGAGTGGAGGTTTATCGGGACTTGAAAGATTTGCTCCATAACTTTACCACTGTCATCGCCGAAAAAAGCTAAAGTCTGAAAATGCCAGGCTTTTTGAGTAATTTCGTTTCATTTTAAATTGAATTGAAATTTTATTCCACTCGTTGTGATGATCTGTTGGTTCGAGTGATCATTAATATCTCGAGAAGATGAAGGGGAAGTGGAGGAGGAATGAATGTGAAGTTGATTAATCATGGAGGCAGATTCATCACCGCTCAGAGACTACACCGACGAAACCCTATTATTACCTCGGTTGACCCCCATATGCTTCGCCTCGATTATCGAGAAACGATCGGATTAAAGGAAACTCTCCTGACGAGGAGGTCGTAAATAATTCTTCTCCTCAATGTTACTGCCCTGAATTTTTCATATCTTTAGATGTAGATGCATTGGTTGAAATGTCGAAGCGCTATCGACCATCGCCACCATCACCATCGCCATCGACCACTAATAACATACCATCAACAGAGTTCCGTAGGACAAACCGACTTTTTAATTTGGCAAAATAATAGCATTTGATTTTCCGAGTCGTCGTCAATAAATCTCACTCTGCTTCTTATCGAAGGTCGAATGAATGACTTTAATCAAGTTTCCTATTTACGATCCAGCAGAGGTGTCCGGTTTATTTAAGTCGGAAACTTTTTCCTAACGGAGCGAGCAGAGTCTAAAACTCTATTTGATTTCAAGCATAGCTTATCTCCTCCGATTGATTAGGAGCAGATCTTTTGCATCGAAGCAGACTTTTTTGTTACTCGATGTTCCTTGGACCATTACCGAGCCATTCATTTTATCCATTTTGTGCTAATTTTTGCGCTGCGATATTTGTGACTGAAGTTTTTACCAGGTCAAATTCTCAGGGAAACTTCTGAAGTTCGCAAATCTTTTTTCGAAAGATGTTCGTATATTGAAATTTGTTGTCCTTTTAAAAGTTTTGCAAATAAGTGCATTCTGGATGAGACGTGAAGTTCCTGTGGGAAGTCGGTGAGAGGTGACAATGTGAGGATATATTAAATCTTTAACCAATTAATTTTTATCTGGATGTGGATTTCTCATCCTATCCGATGATATTTATTGATTCTTCATTTTTGACAACTCGCAAAAGTCTGTTGTTCTTTTATGTTTATTTATTTTTACTTTTGTAATTTTATTTCTAATGCCTTAAAAATTAATGACGATTTAGAAACCTCTTGTTGGTCTGAATAAGTATTTAAAAAGGTCCGAAATGCTTTCGAGACTTCCTGTCAATAAATCAAAGGTAGCAGGGTGAAACCTTCTTAGAAAACATATTTTAAAACTCTCCTTTTAAACAAAAAAACGAGAAGAACGCAGATCCTTCGGGTTGAAGTTTTTTTTCGAATTAATACCTTTCCGAATTCTTGGTGACTTTTTGTCTTTTATTGAGTATCATGTTTGCTTCACTTCTCGTCCGAACTTCACTCGGAATTCATTTAGGAAACACTTTTCAAGAAAATATTAACAGAGCTATTCACAAAAGTTTGTTTTAGGGTTTCTATAAAAGTCATGATCAGTATACACCATTATTATTATTTTCATTACATATTGTAATGAAATATGTAATAATATTAATTATAAAAATAATTGAATAATATTTGAAGCTAAGAATTCTTTGCAGCTATAAAGAATGGTCAGCTTTATTTACTAGAGACACAAATTAGGCGCCTCTGACGCTATGCAAATGGCGCATTATAAATTAACTATTATTAATTTGACGTTATATTAAGTCATTTTCTAATGGAATAACAGACGGATTTCGAAGAACTGCAAAAACATTACGTGACTTGAAGCTTCGATTTAATGTTCACGTGTTATTGAGTGATGATTAAATCTTGTTTGAAATTTCAACCGTGGCAGTTGTTTGTCCTGGTACGACCGACGGAGCGTAATTCAAGATGAAGGAGGAACCGTGGGGAAATTGGCCCTAAAACCTGCACTTGCTTGTTACGTGTGCCACAATAACCTGGCTTTCCGCGATCAGCTTTCATGTTGCTGCAGGAGATATTTAACAAAACAAAACAAAAAAATCATTGGCATTAATTGATACTCATGAATTCCAGTTACGCTCAAATATCCCGAAGGTACTCCAACTTCAAACATCATAGCAATCTCTTCGATATGGAAACTGTCGTGCAGATAAGAGACAATGCAATACATTTAGGACTTTATCATTTGATGGTCGCTTTGAATTAGCAAGAAAGTTGTAAATCACGAACTCGGATCCAATTAAAGCCAGCCGATCGAGTTTTGCACCACAGTTCTTTTATCATTACTGTGTGCCTGGAATACATTATCACCTTTCAACTTGATTTGTTATCGTTGTTATTTTTATTATTAGTAGTAATTTATTATTAATGTTGTAATAATTATCATTATTATTATTATTATTAAAACTGTGGTCATTACTACTTTTAGTTTTACAATTAGTTCTTATGAAATAGAAGACTGAAAAAGTCTTAAGGGGAATAAAACAAGAGGTCGTTTAATTAATTAAGATTCTAAGTTATTCTTCAACTTCAGTAACAAGTTCTTAAACTTTGATAAACACAATTTGACTTTTTTATATCTTTAAGCTATTAATAACGAATAATTTCAAGCAGACAAGCATCTTCCTGTGGAGATGTTTGTATGAAATTCATGTTTGGTCAAAGGAGTCTACCATGCAACTCCGATGATGATTAGTTCTTTAAGCTAACCAACCAGAAGTCCCATTCAATTCCAAAATAAACATATACAAAAAGGTTTTTTAAACTTCCCTTGTTGAACTGCTGTTATACTTTCTTCGTAGCCAATATGAAAAACATGCAGGGAAAAGTGGGGTAAAATGGGGTACTTAAGGGAGATCATTTGCTACGTTCACAATTTCATTCACAATGATTACAAATTTGCATGAAAAGAACACTTTGGTGTGTGAAGAAAATAATGGTAAAAAGTTTCAAAAATTTTATTTAAATAACTTTATGGTTTAAGAAAACGTCATAAATTTCTAATTTTTCCCCAGGCGTGGGGCAAAATGGAGTACGTTTTACTAAAAATTGAAACAAAATGTAACAAATCACATGGAAATATAAATGTTCAGTCCACATAAATTTCTGATATAAAGTTAAGATTTTTATCCGATTCATCCACTCAGGCACATGAGTAATAGGCCCATCTGTGGCCAGGCCACCCAACTTTCCCTACTCTGAGAGTACAACTCTTTGCAGGACAAACAACTTACACCGTCCTCCTTCTTGCTTTTAGGTACCATGTTCTTTTTTAATTTTCTTGTCTTTGGTGTTCTTTTCCTTTGCATTAATAATAATAATAATAATAATAATAATAATACTAATAATAACAATAATAATAATAATAATAATAGCGATAATAATAATAATAATAATAAATAATAGTTAATTCGTAAGGCATTAGAGGCATCCATTAATTATTCTTTTGTAAGGGGAGGATGTCAACACGGCAGATTTGCCTCGATGTTTAAAAATTCTTTTATGATAAATTTCTTTTTGGATTGGTAGGATAATGTTTGGTGAAACGGTGACTGGGCCAACAGGATGCTGGGAGTTGGTAGAAGTCCTGGGATGGCAGAAGGGCTGGGGAAGGCAAAAGGGCTGGTGGCAGCAGAGCTGGAAGCATCCTCAGGCATATCTGTTGCCTTTGCTGTCACAAAGTCTACTTCAGTAAAAACACATCTGTCAACAGGCCATGCGCATGATTTTTTAAAGCCATTTATGGCATTAGTCATGGTAGCTGATTCTAAGAAAGCAGTTCCAAAAAGGGATGCTATATGGAACTGTGTGACAACACAGGATGTTGCCGCAACCATTTTCTGAGAGCATGGTTATAATAGGTACTATAATAGGTTTCATAAAGTAGAAAAAGCCTTGCAATATGGACGCTGTTTGCTTATAAATATAAAACGATGAATGTAACTCCTCCTAATGTTAATTTAAAAGTGATATCTTTGAAAACCTATAAAAGAATAATGTGAGAACATTATTTGATGAGGTATAACGTAAAATTATGTCCACAATAAATTAACTGACAATATAAGGTATCGCATCATAATGATCCAAAAGCCGTACCCAATTGCGCCCATTTGGTAGTGGAACAGAAAGCAAGTCCAAGCAAAAAATGTCTAAAGTAGATCTAACCAATCGAGTATATCTTGTAGTCAATAAAATACTTGGCCAACAGGATAATTTTTAAGTTTATTTTACTTGTTAAGACACTGTCCTAAATATCTTGTAATCAAAAATATGTTCAGCGTCAATCTAGCAAATATATTTACTAGATAAAAACGCTGCAGATGAAAATAATTTTTAGTGATGTGGTCGTCTTTTCACATGATATTACAAAGCCAATCACTGCTGGGATGATTTGATGCTTTAAATATGTTTTTTAGCGATTTCCAATTTTGCCCCAGTGCCCCATTTCACCCCACTTTCCTCTATAAAATTACGTAACTATTGCATTAACTTTGTTTACAAAAGCTGGCCTGATCACCTAGTTGTGCAAAGGACATCAATAAAATGTTATTATTGGAACTGGACTGACGGTCTCAATAAAACGAATCACACCAAAAACATCATAAAATTCTAATCTAAGTAGTATTAGCACTAAAAGGAGTATTTAATAATCTAATCTGGATAAAAAAAAACTGGACTAAGTTCAGTCTAAGCGTAAAAACCGATGAGAAAACAGGTAAAAGCTAGTAACAAGATGCAATTGACATTGCAAATCAGAGACCACTTTTTGTCCTCTTTCAATATCAGCGTTAGTTCTTCAATTTCATCCTTTTGAGAGTTTTTCTTGTGCGCAGAAGAAGAACATATGAGATTGTAAACTTTCTTGCAGCAGTTTGCATCTAAAAATAAGTTTCATTAAAGCCAAAAAGCCGATAAATCAAACCACAAGTCGGAATTACCTTCCTCCACCGAGTCACTTTCAGAAGCCCTGTGGTCTTCAGTCTCATCGTCAGTTAGCTCTGGATTCATTTCAGATTTTCGTGTCCACCAAGTTACTCTTCGAATCTAAAAGTTCTAATATGCATTATTTTATCGAACCGTTAACGGTTATTTTGAATTTATTCATTAACATAATTGTTTGCATAAATTCCGACAATGCTATTAATATTTTTATTAAATATATCAAAATACAATACAACTTGTTCAGCCCTCCTTGGTGCAGTAACAATGGAGACCAAAATCATGACAACGAAAGATATTGCAGCCAGTATGAGAGCAAACGTCAAGTAGTGAACATTGGCAAATATGGCAGGCCTGTTGTCAACATCTGCACTGCCACAGGCTGGAGCTGTATAACTGAATTCCATTGCCATCCTTATGGCTCCAACCACGAGACCAACCATCAGACCCCACCATACTCCCTTCAAATAACATTCGCGGTAAATGCAAACATATTATTAAATATTTTAATAATTTGATTTCTATTTACAAAATTGAACTCATTGATAATGAAAAACCGATTCAACCAAGTTTATCTAAATTACTCCCAGTTTATGCAAATAGATTTTAAATCTAATTTTATAATGGACAACCTTTAATCTCATCGAGAGATACGTGAAGTAAAGATATTTATAGCATTGCCTAATTACATTTTATGAACTAAGGCATCGAGGACTTATAACCATAAGTGTTTGACATATTTTTTGGAAACTTCTATGAACAAGGTTCACCTTCTTATCTGTTTCTTATCTTTTTTTGCTTAGATATTTCATATGTACTTATGAAATGATGTCTATATTGGCTCACTAAGTGTTCACGAGCTTAACTACCATGTAAATGTTACAATAAATTATTTTAAAGTCAAATCCAACTATTTATTATTTATATATTTTTCGCATTTATAGTCAAAACTTTGTTTAAATATTATATAAATGTAATGGTACATGATGAAGATGATATTTTAACACTTCAACCTGTTCGGTTGTTCTCTTCCAAAATATTCCAAGTACAAATGCTGCCACCCACGGTGGTGTGATGTAGGACGATATGGCCTGAATATAGTCCCAAAACCGTCCCCCTTGGACCAATTGTAAGATCGGAAGCCATGCCACACTGACTCCAATCATAAACAAACCGAACAGTCTCCCAACGAGTACCACTTCAAACTGGCTAGCTTTCTTGCGAAAGTGAATCCAAATGTCCAACGTAAAGAGCGAAGAACTACTGTTGAAATGCGAAGTTAAGGTGCTCATGAGAGCCGATAACATAGCAGCCAACATCAGACCTTTTAGACCTAAATGTTTAAAACGATTAACATTGAATATTGGAAGGTGTTTATTATTACACCTGAAATATTTACCTGCAGGTAAAATGCGAAGGACCAACAGAGGATAGGCGATATTAGTGCAACCAGCAGGATTAGAACATACCTCATTACAGGCTTCCGGAGAGGAGCATGCTACTTTATCTAAGTCACAAAACAAATGACATTAAACACAACATTAGTTATAACATAAAGTTGAACAGTACCTGGGTACATGATTCTACTGACCATTCCAGGAATGATAAATATAAAAAATGGCAGGAGTTTTATGTAACTGGCCAAAACACAAGCTGCTTTGCTATGAGTGAGCGACTTTGCCGCCAAATTTCTTTGAACAATGACCTGAAATTGTGTAAAATGTTAAATGAGGTCGATTACACGTTATGATGACAATCATGCAAACCTGCTGTGTACACCAATAAAAAATCCCTATGACCGGGAGACCCAAGACAAGACCAGGCCAAGGATAGCTTGAGTCCAAGCCTCGGAAGACATGGAAAGAGTCTGATGGAGGAAATCCGCAACTCGCATTACCGTGTTGATAAGATTTTACATAGGTGTCTCGTGATGCTGCTTGCATAAACTGACTGACCATGGCATCGTAACCTCCTACTTCAACCAGAGCTAAAGAATGCTTTTCAGCGATAATTTGAATTTTGAATGGGAGAATTAATGCTGAATACTCACACAGAGCTGCCACTATTGAAGCTCCGATAACAAGTACGAAAGCTTGCAAAGTGTCCGTATAAATAACCGCAGCCAATCCTCCTAATAATATTGACTTTTTTTAAATAATGAAATTTCAAGCACATATCATAAAGAATGAAACCTCCGATTGTGTAGACTGCCGTAATTGCTAAAATAACTATTGTGGATAAGTATATATCCCATCCTAACAATTCATGCATGAAGATGCCCCCCGCATATATCTCTCCCTGAAACATTTTACTCAGCTCTATTTTATCATCATCTTAATCAGCTGTTTTCCCACAAAGTGAAACAAATAAGATCATGTTAAATTAGCTCTTCAGTCATATCAATATTCTAATGAAGGTACCAAAAAGTTACAACCTACTCCGTATACATTAATTCGTTGATATTTGAATTTGTTTTGGATACAACTTCGTTAAATGTTGAAAAGTTTGTTAGAGTTAAAATAACAATAATTTATGGCAAAACACACTTACCGATATCCCACTGATAATGGATATAAAAAGGAGAACCATTGAATAATAAATTCTTAATCTTTTACCGCCAAATCTCTTCTGTAGATATTCAGGCATGGTGTAACTCTGCAACGAGTTGTTGATCGTAAATTATACAACGATGTTATATAATCCTTGTGTATCAAAGTTCAGAAAGGAAAGATGCTCAGGCTTTTTGAACGCGATGGTTACGGGAAACAGGTGTTAAGGAAAAAGTAATTATTTTTGCAGGAAAGTTGTGATCTTATAGAAAAGGTTCGACGAGAAAAATATAAACATAACATTTGTATGTTTTTGACGACTTTAACGAAATTCTGTTATTTTACGCCTCTGTAACCATATTAAAAGACGTTATGGGAGATTAGATCTGGGAGAAAATTCAATGCCCGAGAGGAAATAGAAAAGTCAAAAGAAGTTCTGACCTTTAGGGAGATACGAGGCCCCATCCAAGTCCATCGACATGGGATCGGCTGAAATCAATCCACCAGGTGGTCACAAGTCAACACCGTCCAAAGATCGGCGTTAATCATCCAAGAGAGGAAAGCGAAGATATAAAATGCCAGGATCACAAAAGCAGTACAGCAAGGCCAACAAGGACAATGGACAACGTGGAATGAATCCTTGAAGAGATCAATCTCATGGAACAGATGCCACTGCTTCGGCTGTCTTTGGTGATCAGATCCCCATACGACCAACTGCCCTCTCGTGGAAACCTGCGGAAATGTGGATTGGTAGAAGACACCAGATGTGTGCTCTATGGAGAGGTCCAGACGGCATGTCCCATCAAGCTATAAATATGTCTTGGCTTCGAACCTAGGCGGCACAACCAAATACTGAAAATAGTGATCGAAGCAATGGAAACAGCCTGTTCAAAGGCAAACGTTCGCTAGTCCGTCCCACAAAGGAGGATGTACTTTCTGTGAGAAGGAGGAATGAGACACTATCCCCAGGTGATTCAGGACAGTTGACTGTAGGCCAGACGCAGTCATGGAATTGAGAAACCATCACCTTGGCGGAGTTACAGTCCTTTGGGAAGAGAGAATGTAGCGAAGCAATATGATCAAAGAAAACAAGTATTCACGATGGATCTTATAGATAGGTACAGAGTGCACTTCTTCGCCATTGAAGTTGGAGTAAGAGGATTAGTTGGCAGATCCAGTTACACCTTCCTTGGAGAAATTGGCCTGCCAAGCAGAGAAAAGAGAAAGAAGAGAGATAATGAAAAAAATGCTTGAAGAAGCTTTCAGCGTTTTATTGGTTGTGGATAAAGACAACCGATTGCGTGTCTTCATCGAGCAGCCAATGACAGGAAGCGATAGTCTCCTTTCAAGTCGGCGCACACTAGGCCTATATAAACACGCAACAGGAGGCCGACTCTCATTGAGTCCTATTCATCTCAGTTATGCGAAGGACTTTAATCAAATAAATAAATAAATAAGCAGACTCTCATTTCGTAGAAAAGCGTACTCGAAGAAATTTGAAAGGAAAAGGAAGGTTGTGGTAGGGGACAAGTGCATATAGATGAAAAGTAACGAGTCACAGGTACACCCAGCTGATCACCAGGTTCGGCCCAACCCTAGAGAGCGGCAGGAGATCAGGGCCGAAACGCTTAAAGAATTCCCTGCTGGAGCTCCGCAGTCAGTCCCTGAGTTTCTTAATCTACAAGCCGAGGTATAAGTCATTTGACAACCATGCAAAACTAGTGATTACAAGGAACAAGGAGAAACTGTTGACAACCCGGAAAGACGGATGATACTCGGAAAAACGAGTGTCCAATAGGACGGGAAATCCAGGTACGCTTTTCTGCAGCCATTTCGACAACAATATGCCCCAGGACTCTTGCCGAAAGGATGGGGAGAATGTCGAGTCCTCAAACGACAACATGGCAATCGACACGACTTTGAATTTGGAATCTGCCTTGGACAATGACATGCCAGAATGCAAGTGTGTTTGCGGGAGACTATTCAAAACGGAGAAATGTTTAAAGATCCACTGCAGCAAGAAAAGTGTCCAAATGCACCGAAACTGCTAAAATTAAAATGTAGTTGTAGAAGGAGAACCCAAAAATTTTATCTCAATCCATTCAGTACGTGATCCAGTCAGCCCCAATCTCCCCTACTTAATGACGAGTAATTGATGTAACTTTACAAAAAATATTGCATGATTGTTGGAACCTATTGTTATCTCAGAAGACAAAATGTCGTATGACAAAATTCGTGGTTAAGTTCCTGCATGCTACGCTAGGAGGAAGTCTTATTCTAAAGAATTCGCAACCTAGCTGCCGACACTGCCAGCATCCATGTAAATAGGTTCTACATAAACTATTTGCTTTTGATGCTATGCTTATGGAACTACATAAATTTAACTTCTACCATTAGCTTAATTGTGCTGTAATGTAAATCACACAAATTATTTTGAACATTAATTCTATTCATAAACAAATTTGTTACTCAACTCACTCCTGAAGTTAGATATATAGGAACAAATAGCCATCCCAAAATAATGAGAATAAATGTTGCCTGAAATTTATGAATTTCATTGAAAATACATTTTTTTAGCCACGTATAAACAAATCCAAATAAATCTACAAACTTCCCACTCAAACATGGTGGGCACAAACCCAACATCAGCTGCTGATCCAGCCAATCCTATGAACATCGGAGCTCCTACATTGCTTGCAAATATTGATCCTGCAATCTATAAATAATAAACAAGTATATATATGTATATAGTATTGTAATGGTATTATTGTCGTTAAATCCTAGCACAAAAACTATAGAACTATCCTTCTCCATGTAATCTAAGAACTTAAAGAGGACTTTGCATTTTAAACACTTTATCAAGTACTTTTACTGGATCTTTTCCAGACAAGCCTCGCCAAAAAGTTAACCCCCGCCACCAAAAAAAGATTATAAAAAAGAGGACATGAAACTTGTACTTTTAGTTTTTATTGAAGAGGGTGAAATTGGGACATATCAATAATAATTCACATGAAAAGGTACGTATTTCGGTACCTTTGCCTCCAAACGAACTCACAAGTAGCTGCCCATTAAAGATCGGTGTGTGCCGCATTGGCGCTTATTCTGCATCTTGTAGACGTGCCAGAAAGATTCGATGGTTTGTGTGTGAGCTCCAGTCGTTGGATCCACAAAGTTTTCGGTGTGATTAACGTATTGCCGTCTCCTTGTCATGAACGAGAGTCGAAAGCGTTAGAAAGTTCATTTCAGGTTTTACGTCCGAACGTAGACAAATTTGTGCACAAAATGAGCCTTGAGGCGGATAAGGAGTTGTTTTTATGGCGCGTTTAAATATTCAAATGTATAGACATCAGAAATAGGTCAAGGTTGCGTGCGTGCATTAAATTGGAGCTGGCAAAAAGTGTCGGGGCTTAACTTTTCGCGCGTGCACTTTTTGCATTAGTGGCGGGGCTTATCTGGAAAAGATCCCTTTTACTCTGCTAAGTGAAATACAATGCTAAAAAAACCGTACGACAGTCTATTTTTTACGACAACTTAAGTTTAAAGCAGCGCATTAGAGCATATAAAGCTCAAAGTAAGAAGAAACGCGTAATATCCTTACAAAATATAACTTGTATGTTTTTTAATTTTTGATTAAGAATTAAGCTCAAACTCCACAAATAAAATGTTTTTTGCGTAGAAATATCATTACGACAGCCGGGGTATTCCACGTCAAAGCAACACAACATCTGACATCACCATCTTCGATGTTGCTGAAATTTGGCACAGTTGTTAAACTAGATGAGTATGTTACAAAAATAAAATTATATATTTTTTGGTCAATCGTTGTCAGAAATATGGGTCGTTAACTTTGATCAAAATGCCAACACCTCGCGATGGTTGAGGGGTTGTAAGTTTGGTTCTAGAAAATCTAGAAGGATAATACATATATCAAATTAAAGGTATTTGAAGGCTCTATTTGGGCAACTTAAAATATTTTATTTTTAATATTTAAAAAGATATTGTCAATTAAACCCTTTAAAATCGGCTTAAGATAAGTTCGTGCAAAAATTATTTATTGATTTATTTTTCCATGTATTCAGAACATTGTAAAGAACACATATTCTAAAATTCAGAGTGGCCATTCCTAGATCATTTACGTAGTGGATATTTTTATATTGCATAAAAGTTGCGAATTTGCAAAAGGAAGGAGAGCATTTGAGCATTTGGATGTATTTCTGAGGGCCCTGCCTTCCTTTCATGTGCAGTTCAGTCTTCCCAAATGCTGAAATTCCTCCCCAGACCATTACCTTCTCTATGTTTCCTGCTAAAAATAAATTTTACTCTTCTAAGGTCGTGCCAGTAGAATTTATAACCATTTGGACCATCTAGGTTGAATTTGTTATCATCTGAGAAAATCACGCGTTCCCACTTTTCATTATAATTGACCATCTTCTTGGCCCAGTGGAGACGACTTTCCTTGTGATGGACATTCAGCGCTGGAGCTCGCATTCTCATTTAATTCTTCAGACTGTCCTCATACGGACATCCAAATCAAACTGAAGTTTCAGCTGTTTGCACGTATATTCTCCTCGTGAAACCTCACTGATTAGACAGACAGTCTCTGACTGTTTCGAGAGTTTTTGATCTTCCGCACGCATGTTTCATCCCATTTGAGTCCGGAGCATCCCAAAAACAATTGATGACCCTTCTTGATCTATTTATGTAATGATGATGATGATGATGATGATGTTGATAATAATAATAATAATAATAATAATGATAATAATAATAGTTAATTTGTAAGGTGCCATACGACAGCGTCAGTGGCGCCTTGTGTCTTCGTTGTCCTGGCTTCATCCTGAAGAGATGAATCTTCAGGTGATTTTTTGAAGAGAAAAAAGAGATGGTTGAGCTTTTACGAGGGGAGGTAGAGCATTATAGATAGCAGAGGAGGCATATGAGAAGCCTGTCATAGGGATAACTTGTTGATAGGCTGGCTTAATTGAATGATGGAAGATGAACGAAGACCAAGTGCGTGGCAGCGGAGAATGCGGCGATGGAGATAGGGTGGATTGGATGTAGCGAGAGTTCGATATGTCAAGAGCGCTACTTTGAAGATCATATGATTATGAATCGGCAATCAGTGCAATTGCTTCAGGCAGTCAGTGCTCTTAAGAGTTGGGTTAAGGAAAACAAGTTTAGCAAGGAATGGATCAAAGAGAGTACCGTAGTGAATTGCGAGAAGTGAATTGCAGTAGTCCATGCGAGAGAGAACGAGACTACATGCGAGAGCAGAAGTTGATTCGACGGTTTCGTTTAGAAGTTGTTTCTTATTGGGTAGTTTGCCTTAATTTGTCTTCTTTCTTCTTCCGTCAAACCCGGCTTTTTCCCCATGATGAAGTGAATGTAAAAGGAGGTTTATACCCCTTTAATGGCGATTTATTTAATTGCTGAGAATTTCACCAAGATATGCTAATTTATTTAGAAGTTATGCATAACAAATGAGTAAGTCGTATTAATATTTTTCGCACTATATTAGACGTGGAGCCTTTCTTTAGTTTAGTTAAGAGCTTCTTGACTACATCACATGAATCACATAACATTCACATAACATAACGCGTAACATGCTAATGTTTATACAAATAATGCTATTGTAAATAATGCTGTATTCTTCTGTTCATCTTGTAGTGTAATATATAATTGCGAACATCGTAGACTCTAAGAGGCCTTCCAAATAATTTTTAGTGAGAACCATTCAAAAAGAGGATAAGCTACATTTAGCTGATGGAGGAATTGAAAAGTCTGCAATGACCTAACTACTAGAAAGATCGGTGACGTAGCCAGGATTTTAAAATCGGTCGAGATAGTGGGTGTGGTGGGCAAATAGAGATTAGAGAAATTGAAAAACCTCATCTCTAATTTCTTTTACGTCGATTTGTATTTCCAATCCCGTTGAGTACAACAGCAGTAATAACCTACAATCAACATTGAACTACACATGAAGAAAAACTACCGGAATAAAAGTCATTGACCGGCCAGCGAGAAAAAATCCTTTTGCATTCTTCCTATTTGCAAGAAATGTAGCCTGGAATGATAATATTGATGCAATAAAATTGAATTAACACTCTGAATATATAATTCTTCCTCATTGTTAAAGAAACATTCTTTTGACTAAAATACAAACACCAAACTTATGTAAATTAATGCAACTCATAACTGCATAAAAAATAATAAAATTGAGTGCTTCGAATCCAATCAAGAAAACACAAAACGTAACGTAGCGTATACTATACGAAATACTGTAAAATATAGTCGATTACCAACCACTAGTCCGACTGATATGACAATAACAAAGTAAATCCCAATGACAACCAAATCAATAACTTCTAAATAGTTTTCCTTCTCCATGTCAAACAATTATGAATGTAACACAGCCCAAAATCTGGCATAAATTCAAAATTCGTTTTAAGAATATTTTATCTTGAATTTCGACTCAAGAGGTTAACAATGCCGCTTAGTTGAGAGTCCATCCTTTAACAGAGACACGAAGAACAGAAAAATTGAAACGATAAGAACATACTTAATGAATATCAAAGGTTAAAACATCAAATTTACACAAATATCAGACACTCCCATGCACGCCAATGGCATTCCTGTCACCTCACACGGTCTCACTTTCGGGCCCTATATCCCGACGAAGCACATTACTTCTTCAAAGTCATACTTCTAGGATCATCTCTAAAGTGTGCTTCGCCAGGACGTCAGTCAAAACTGATTCTGGTACCCAAACCAGGATGACGAGTCCCGGCG